>RXID01014312.1:0-57033 GCA_005019695.1 Trichopus zeylanicus subsp. travancoricus
AAAATTTTAAGTTTTAAAACGTTTAAGGTCCTTTCTATAAAATTTTATTTGAAAAAATGATAGATTTTAGACTTATTTCTAAATAAAATATTCGAGGAATCTAATTGTAAATATATAAATATTAAACTTGTAATTTAAATTTTTATAAAATTATAAAACCTTCAAGGTTCTTTTTGAAAAAAATTATTTAAAAAATAATATAATTGAGACTTATTGATGAATAAACATATTTGAGGGGTCTAATTATAAATATACAAATATGAAAATTATAATTTAAAATTTTAAGTTTTAAAACCTTTAAAGTATTTTTTGTAAAATTTTTACTTAAAACATAGGAAGGTTTTGAACTGTATTTGTAAGTAAAATATTCAAGGTTTATTTATTGTTTTTATAAAGTAAACCTTATAATATAAAATTTTAAAGATATAACCCACCATAGTTTTAAAATATCAAGCCGTTAAACCCACCATAGTTTTAAAATATCAAGGTCCTTTTAATAAAATTTTATTTTAAAAATGCTAATATTTGGATTTATTTATAGATAAAAAGATTCAAGGAATCTATTTATAAATTTATAAATATTAAATTTATAACTTAAAAATTTATAGATTGTTTATTTGAAAATATGTAGGAGAAAAAAATAGAGGATGAGAAGTTAAAAATCTTAAGAGTTTAAATGAAAATTTATAAAGAATAAAAGAAAAAGTTTTTACCAAAAATTTAATTAAATAATAATCAAGGGTTATAAATAATAATTTTTAAAAAAAGAGGTTATAGGTAAATACTGAAATTGTGAGATTTTTCGTAAATAAAATAAATCTTTGAGGATCGTAGATAAAAAATTCAATAGAAAAATAAGGATTATTAATAATTTTAAAATCAGAAGGGTTATTTGGAAAATTTGAAAATTTTCAGCGGATTATTGGGAAGGGGAAGGGATAGCCAAGGAATCCATTTCCCATAACTTGAACCAATATATCGAACCCATCCCGCTCAGTTGGGTTTTCGGGTCAGCCCGGACCGTTGCGGCCCGTTCACAGCCCCATAAGCTAGAACTGAGTGATCAGAATTCAGAGCAATCCCTGGCTGTAAACCTGTTTGATTATGCGCCGTCTCCTCTTTTTCCATGCTTTACCCAATTCCGCTTCGTCAAGTAAATCTCTTCAATATAGTCTCAGATTTAGCTCTTCAATTTCTCTTTATGGCATTTTTGATGGAATTTCCCATGAGAGCTGCGCTCAAATCCAGAAGAAACAAGCATGCCTATGTCTTGTTTGTCAAAATGCCGCAAAGAAGTCAGTACATCAAACACTTTCTAACAGATCCGTAGGCAGTGATGAAAACACCAGATTTCATGTCGAGCCCATTGTCATAGGCGAAAGTCCCAGTTTTGATAGTAGGAGAATCGCTGAAGATGATGAAAAGATATGCAAAATCCTCTCTAGCCAGCCAAATTGTAAAGTTACAGCTTCTCTGGATAATGCTGGGGTGGAAGTATCGCCTGAGCTTGTGGCCGAGGTGCTGAAGAAGCTTAGTAATGCAGGGATGCTGGCACTTGCCTTTTTCCGGTGGGCAGAGAAGCAGCAAGGGTTCAAGTAAAGCTCAGAGAGCTTCCATCCCCTCATTGATGCACTTGGCAAGATCAAACAGTTCAGGCTGATATGGAGCTTAGTAGAGTCTATGAAGGTTAACCGCCTCTTGACAAAGGAAACTTTCGCAGTTATTACCCGTCGGTATGCAAGAGCTCGGAAGATCAGAGAAGCAGTTGACACATTTGAGAAGATGGGAACGTATGGACTGAATCCTGAGCTGTCAGATTATAACCACTTGATCGACACAATCAGCAAGTCCAAGCATGCCGTGGAAGCGTATGAGTTCTTTCACGTGTTCAAGAGGGAGAAGAGGTTTTCTCCCGATTTGAAGACTTACACCATTCTTTTGGAAGCTTGGGGGCACAATAAGGATATGCAAAAAATAAATGAAGTTTATCAAGAGATGCTAAATGCAGGGTTCAAACCGGATGTTGTGACATATGGCATTCTCATCAATGCTTTCTGCAAATCAAAGAAATATGAAGAGGCATTGAGTATATTCCATGAGATGGAGGCAAAGAAAATGAAGCCAAGCCCTCACATTTACTGTTCTCTGATAAGTGGATTAGGTTCTGATAAAAGATTAGATGAAGCTCTGAAGTTCTTCAAGCAATCCCAAGCTATTGGTTTGCCTCCCGAGTTACCAATATATAATGCGGTTGTCAATTCCTATTGTTGTGTCGTGCAGTTTGAGGATGCTTTTGGAGTCATGGATGAGATGAGGAATTGTGGTATAGGCCCAAATGCCCGAACTTATGAGATTATTCTACATCACCTCATTAAAGTGCAGAAAACGGAAGAGGCTTATTGGATTTTCCAGAAGATGAGTAGGGAGCCCAGTCGTGAACCTAAGCTAAACACTTACAGCGTGATGGTTAGCATGTTCTGCTCTGAGGAGAGGGTTGACGTGGCCTTGAAAGTCTGGAAACAAATGAGTGAACGTGGAGTACTTCCTTGTATGCATACGTTTTCATCGTTAATCAATGGATTTTGCTATGAGAATAGGCTCGATGAGGCTTGCAGGTACTTTCAGGAGATGCTGGACAGAGGTATTAGGCCTCCGGAGCAACTATACAGCAACTTGAAAGAAGCTCTTCTTGATGGGGGGAAGAGGGAGTTGGCTGTAAGTCTTGGTTTGAAGCTGGATAGGTTGAGGAAGATGCTGCGGAGTCGCTGAGGACTGAATTGGTTCAGAAAATTTGTGTTTCAAAGGTCTCGTTACCGAGTTGATCCATTCTTTGAGAGGAGTTGGAGTAGCATCGCCTATCACTTGTGTCTATCACTTGTGTTAGCTGAGAACAAATTATTTTGAAAAACAGAGTATAGAATCAAATGATGTATAAGTTGATATAAAAAGCATATTGAATGCCTCACCAAAACTCATTTCTTGTGATCTAGATGTCAAGCTTCAGCAGTTGCAGAGGATTAAACATTAAGCTCCTATCTTGGTATGTTCTCATTGGGTGAAGTTTATGATGAATTTGTTATTAGTTTGTGAGTAGTCTTAGCGAGAGTTCTGGTTTTCGGAGACTTTGAGGGAACCTGCTACAACTGAAACGAGGGAAACTAATAAACGGGTGTTGTAGTCAAACCAAGGTTTTAAATTTCGGCTCATTTAAAATTTGGTTTTAAACTTTGAAGATATTTTATTATTTTATATGTTTTTTTTTTATAGATTGAATTTAGGTGGAATGTATAAGTTTTTCATTTTCTACTCTCAAGAGTCCAGACTCTTGGTTGATTATTCTTTTAATATTTTAGATAATTTTTCACCAAAAAAGTTATGTACTTAATAATTTTGAAGTAAAATATAAATGTAAAATTTTTTGTAAGCTTTATTATGATATTTTTAAATTTAGAGTCAAAGTGTAAAAAAAGGAAATTAAAAAATAATTTGTCTGCAGCCAAAACAAAATTAATTTCGGCCAACATGAGATTGATTTTGACATAAACAGATAAATTATATTAAACTTTTAGGTACCAAAATAGATCTTAAAATCGAAATATAAAATCTTCTGAAACACAGATGCATTATGGTGACATTCCTGATGTTTGTCTAGTCCAACCAAAAAAGAAAAACTTCCTCGGTTTGGAAGAGACAGTTATACGCCTTCAGAAAACCCATATAAAACACAATAATGCACACTGGTTCCTATCTCTAAACTTATTCAAATACATCAAAATGAGTTTGCCTTGGCACAATTTGTAAGGATTTTCTTGAGTTGCCTCTCAATTGGCATTAAACACGTACACATGGTGTCAATTGTCATTGGCACACTATTTTGTGACATTTGGCAAACATTAAAATTCAATGACATTTTAGATCTGAAAACAAATACAGCAAAGCAAGCTAGAAAATCCATGGCAATAACTATCCTCTTCATAATCAATACACAACTAATAATTTAACCAGAAAAGCATCTCAGAAGAAACCAATATCAACTGCATCATCAATATACTTCACGTTTCAGAAGATATCATTTGTCACAGATTGTCTTTGTGTCTGCCCATCATGTCTTTCTGTTGACCCTAATTGTGATTTTCTGTGATTAGTTGAGAAGATGGACAGATGATGAAATCCTTTGTCATACTGGTGTTGGTGTCTCCTTCGGTTGCTGTGTTCCTTTCTCCTCGTCGCTTCCATCACCAACTTTATAGTCATTTTCAGAGATTTGCTGCTCCGAGGGCAAATTTTTCTTAGCTTTTCTACTGCCTTCAATTTTCCATAGATCCCATACACGGGTTTTAGGTGGGGCAACAGCTTCAGCTATTGGTGCAACCAACCCAGGTTTCCCGTCATCTATAACAGTATCTACCAAACCATATTCCTTTGCCTCCCAAGGATTCATGAAATTGTCCCGGTCTGTGTCTATTTCGACCTGCATGATAAACAAAAATTACAAATGGCAACTGAATAATTGTAAAAGACAAACCAAATGAAGGCATCAAATAAAATTTTCTGAACTTAAGTGTGCACCTGCTGCTCAGCTTTCCCTGTTATTCTTGACAATATCTTGTTCATCTTCACCCTATGATACATCATTTCCCTAATCTGTAACCCCATGTCCGTTGACTGCAATGGTAGAAAAGTAGGAAAACAAACTTTGAAACAATCAATCTCCTTTTACTAGTGACACAGAGTGAATGAGAAAAACCTTTGAAAAGCACCTAATTTAGCCCCTAACACGGCTCACTTAAAACAACTTAGAGTAACTGAAAGAAAGGTATACTTTACAGTCAAACCAGGAATCTATTGAAATAGCAGACAACTCCAACAAAATATTATGCTGAATAAATAATTTAGATTTATTTTCATCTAGCATGAATTTGCAGATTGTAGAACAGCATCTGTTAGCTGAGAAATAACTTGATCTTTGTTTGCTTGGCAACAACTTTTAGTCAACTAGTTGGGCTAGGGTAAATTACACAAACTCAATAAAAGGAAAAAAGAACACATACTGAAGACAGGACAAGCAAGGAAAGCAGCTGAAATAGATAAGAGCAGTAGCATATAAGCCAAGGGTCAAATTCTCACTTTGCCTCCAGCTGTTCCTAATGGTTGATGAATCATGACTCTTGCATTTGGCATGCAAAATCTCTTTCCTTTTGTTCCAGCAGCAAGCAAAAATGCACCCATAGATGCTGCAAGACCTAAACAGACTGTAGAAACATCAGCCTTGCATAACTTCATGGCATCATATATTCCCATGCCTGCAAACATCGGTACAACAGAAAATGAGGAAAATATTAGTCCAAAATGTAACAGTTATGCTTCTCACCTAGTTTATGCACTGATAATGAGAACAGGAACTAACAGAACAGTCATGTAGAATTGATGCCAAGGCTTACATAAATTAAAATATTATTCAGAGAAGAATTTTCGTCCAATATTGGATGCATTTTCAGTCGTGAAACAATTACCGAGACAGAATAATTGGATAAGAAAGAACTCACAGTAGTCGTTAATGAACAAGAATACTCTGGAGGCTCCAAAAGGAAAGAGAGACATTTACAACTAGTAGCCAGCCTAATATTCACCATAAGCCTATTACATAAAGTAAATAGCAAATGCAACACTTGGTAGATGAAAAACACAGTTTATAAATGAAGATTACTTGGTTGCCATAGGGTGGAAAGAAATCACATTGCAAAGGTAATAATAGAAGAATATTGGACATTCTCGGAACAAGTCCAATTCTATGTTCAGCTTGGTCTATAATGAATTTAATGCAAATAAAGAAAAAACACAGGAGGAAAAGAGCAGTAAATGATAAAGTAGGCTAATAAGAAGCTATTTTAGTGTTGGCCCAAACTGTGCCTTGTCATTGAAGTTGATGAAGGAGAAACTGGAATTGCACATCAAAACCAAGAGTCTATCTTAAACTGTGACATAGTCTCTTCGTGCAATAAGCAATAGATTGGATCCTATATTGCTTGGATCCTATTTCCACCAACATAGTCTCTTCATTGAAAATAGCTACTTCCTACTATTCACTAGGTATGTGGATCAACCCCAAATAACTCCAGTAACATGTCCAATACAATATCTCATAAAGATCAAAATTTAGTACCCAAATTTCCATAGAGGATAAAAAGAACCAACAAAAAAAATGCAGAAAATTTATGATAATTAATGGCAGATAACTATGGTGAAGCAGATGCAAAAAATCAAATATAAAGCTCATTTTAATGAAGGATTTTGACATCTACACATAACTGCTGTTACAGAGCCACCTGGCGAATTTATAAAGAGTTTTATATCCCTCTTTTGGTCTTCAGCATCCAAAAATAAAAGTTGACTGATGATCAAATCTGCAGTCATTGTGTCCACCTGCTCCAAGTCAAATAAAAATGAAACTCGGCACATAAAACTAGAAACATTATACCTTAAAAATGAAATTTAAAGTCAGTTCAGACCTACGAAATAGACATGATTATAAGCGGTGATTGATTACAAAGAACTTAAATGAGAAAATTCTTGAAATCAAAGAACCTTACCTTCTAATTGCAAGCATAACAAATGTGCTTATGTTAAGGTCTGTTTCCTGGTAGATTGAACAGTAACAACCTTTCTCTCGAAAAAGAACAACATGAACACAAAGCATAAGATTATCAAATTTTCTCTAGAAGACAACAGAATCAGGATCATCAGAGCTACTAGCAAAACCCTGATTTCCTTCATTCCAGAAAAATCTTATAGGAGGTTGTGGTTCTCCAGTCAGATAGGGCATTCCGGATTTCCGGTGCATCGAATAACTTCCTAACATTGCCTCCATGGGCAATTTACAGGCACCACATTTGTAAGCCTGAAAAAGAGTATTTTCACATATCATCTCGAGGCCTTATTCTTTTTCATAATAGGAAAAATTACCACAGGAACATACATCCAGAATGGCACACTCTGCACAAGTATTCCAACTAGAATTGCCAACAAAGCAATTTGTCTTGTGTTCATTCCCAACTTCTTACACACGCTAGCAATTCAACAAAAAAGCAGCCACATACAAGACACCCAGCATGAAAAACAATACATTTGAAATATGAATTATTAATAGGAATTTGGGTACTCTCTCTTGGACTATTCTGACAGATTTTTTACTATATCTAACTAAGCATTCCACGTTCCATTTTCCCTTAAACTAGAATCTTCAAATATTAATCAAACAATATACTCTCTCTACCTTAATACTTTTGGAAGGCTTCAACTTTGTTGATTCTTTCTAGGTAACTTAAAAATATCTTCAACTTTGTCAAGTTCAACAGCTTAAGTTCTAGAATTAAGCATCTACCTTCATTTGAGACATCCCCTACAAGGAACACTTGATATCAAAGATGCAATTTAACTGAACCGTGACAAGAGTTATACCATTCTACAACACTCACTCACTGATAACCACTTTTCTTCATTTATGTTCATGGATTCCATTACCGTTGAATAACTCTAGCTAAGAATCAACTACATTTCAATGGATTTAGCCTAGATGTCATGTGACCTACAACACTCAATTCATCTCTAAAATGAAACATTTGACATCACTTGGATCACAACCCTTACTGCCCAATTAGTGAGTGGAAAGCTAATGCATTCCATTTACTGAAAACTGTATATGATTGGCCCATGATCTGCTATGTCAGAGGAATCCTTGGATGATCCAATACTATGAATTGGAGATAATTGAGTTGCCAATGGTTCAATTGTATCCTACATCAAAAACTGTTCTCTCCACTTTAAGATGGTTTTGCCAATGGTTCAATTGTATCCTACATCAAAAACAGTTCTCTCCACTTTAAGATGGTTTGATGCACCGGCACGCAGCTCCCAAATCTCTGTTATATCCTTAACTTCGTTGACCTCTCTGTTCAATGCACAAGATTAATCAGGGAATTTCCAAAACCCTGACAAACATAATATAATTTCAGGGATTTACTTTAACAATTCCGTTAACATGCAGTTTCTCCACTGCAGCAGAACATTTGTCAAAAAGTTTGACCATATATAGGATGAAAATTGCAAAACGATGTGAGTTAAAGGAGAAATGGGAAACCTCATAGGTATGTATATTCACGTATTGACCATGGAATTTTCAGAACTGTAAGTACAATTCCAATAAGAATGGCTTCCACTTTCCAGTCACTAGATTTCTTGTCCTTAGAGAATCCCAATCATCTGACAGGTTCAACATCTGAGTAGACAATTGTTTGATAACAGTAGGAAATTTGATTTGGAGAACATGTTTATCAAGACAAAAGAATGTCTTCAACACAAAAAACTAACCGATCAAGCTGTGGATATTGTAGCAACTTAAAGAGCATATTAATCCATCCAATTACAAAACTCAAGGAAAGAATGCTATCAACATCTCATACGTACAATATTATCTGGCTTTGAGCACACTAAACAATCAAAATCACACTTAGCCTAGTAGAAGAATCCAAATGTACAATATTGCTTTTTCATGTCCAATCTACTCAATTGTGAACGCCTAAGTGACCTATATGCTCAAAGGACATGCTGTTAGCTACCTGAAAATCATGCTTCAAACTAGTTCTAAAATCGTAACAGTAAATTCTTCCACTCTTCTGCACCCATAAGCAGATATTCAATTTTCCCTCCACCAAAACACCAAATAGCTTCAAGCACTAACAATCCAAAGATAACCTGATCAACAACCTAACGAACGATTGCAAAAAAAAAAATAATAAAAACGAATTAACAAAAAGGCCGGATAAACTCAACCTGGGATCCCAGAAAGATGATGCGTTGCCGAAGAAGCATGTTAGTGGTATCCAGCTCCTCGAATCCGGGCATCCGGGAAGACCCGGTCACCAAGCCCCATAAATCCCACCCTTGCGACAAGGTTCTCCTTCTTGCGGCGCCTGAGGAGGCCCTAATCGATCTATCGCCAGCGCTTCGCCGCGGCGCGGCGGCGGAGTGGAGCCGGCGGCAGGAGGAGGAGGAGGTGGAGAGGGTTCTCGTTGAGCAGGTAGAGGGTAAGGCGCCAACGAAACGAAGGGTCTCCATGGCTGCAATCCCCCTGGATGGCGTCTTCGTCTTCCCTCGTGAAGGAATCACAGATGAAAGAGCCGAGGGCAGCACGCAGAGTAGGGATGGAGTTTGGGCTCGAATGGGCCGAAGTGGCCCAAAAAGTAGAGATTTTAGGCCGGGCTTCCGGTGTTGAAGGCCCATGGGTCTGCCGTATTAATTCCATCGCCGGCCGAATCCCCAAGTCGACGCTCCGCAGAGAGGGAAACCTAGAGGAGAGCTCGCCGGAGAAATCCACTCGAGAATCACCGGCAAATTCACCGGTGGATCGTCGGAGGATCGCAGGAGAGTTCCTGAGATCGCTACAAGCAACTTCTAGGGCGTCGCAGTTCTCGAAGACGGCAGGCACAATTTAGTATCGAGCTTTAGAAAGGTAACAGAGATGCAAGTACATTGAATTTTCTTCTTCCACTTGACATCATGACTTAAATTTATTGCAATATTTCTTTGAAAAATCACTTTTTGGATCAATTAGAAGTAAAAGTCGAGCTTGAAAAATGTCGGCGTATGCACAATTGGACGCGTTAGACACTCAAACTTGCAATGAGTATTTCTCTTGGACTTTTCTATTTAATTGTGATAATTTACTCATTCTATTTGTTTTCATTTTTTGTAGATATGCTACAGGCTTCAGTTCAATAAAGCATCCTTCAGTTTTTTTTTTTGAATATCAGCAACCTCTGAAGGTTTAATAAATATTTCTTGTAGAGCAAAAGCATCCATGGCTAATTTTCAGGAGCGGCCATTACCTCGTGGTGTTCATTCAATGTCTACTTCTTTGGATTCTGCTTCTGTAGATTCACCTGTTTCTTTTGACCCGTTTTCTGGAAACCCCAACTATCCTGGACCCTCCTTTCCTGTTAGTTCATCATCTGTTCCTGCTCAAAATTGCAGTACTCATTCTCAGCCATCTTCTCAGTTTCCTTTCCCTACTGGATCATCTCCTATAGCCACTTCTCAGAATGATCCTGAGTGGAGTTATAATACCAACTCTCAGATTGGCTTGTCTAACTGCCCATATGTTGGTCAACCGATTTCTAGTGCTGCACCAACTCCAATTGGTTCTTCAGATGGTTCTGGCCAAACTCATGAAGGAAACAACGGTTTCCAGCTAGAACAGAACAAGTTTCAAGGTATGCCACTACCATAAGATGATTTACACAGCTATTTCATTATTGTGGTAATGTAATACATCAGCAATTTATAAGACATGCTTGAACAGGGGAACAAAAGGACTATGCAGTTGGTAACAAAACAACTAATTTGCTACCATCAGATAATCATGGACTTCGAAGTCATGATTATTCATCCAAAGATGCTGATATTCGAGATTTGGGCCAATCTAGGATGTATTCTGAAGCTGCCCATTCTATTGAATCTGCTGCACAGGAGGCTGTATTGCATGAACAAGTATGATTTTGACAACCTTTTCTTTGGCATGCCCTTAATTCTGTTATCTCAGTAAGCAATTCTTAATTTGTCATACAGGAAATTGCCACACAAAAAGTCATACTTGATCAAAGGTTGGCCTTATTATGCATTTCCTTTTATCATATCGCTTGCAGCCATTGAAGCAACGGTTTGTGTCTTCTGTTTGTGTTTACTTTTATTAGTATTTTATTTTAGACATTCTAGAGGGACAAATGCACCTGCAGAGGATGGTAAAGACATTCTTTCCGGATGTTCTGATCCCAATGCTTTAAAAGTGAGTGGCTTCTTTATCTACTTCTTTTATCACTCTAGTTTCTAGTTATGAGGTCGCTTTTATTGTCAGATGAATGGTACCGCCTATTTTCACTGTATTAATCTGTAAAACTTATTTCAGGAGGTTCTTTTGAAGATGACTAGTGATCATCGTGCTGAAATGGCCTCCAAACGTGGAAAGCTTGTTCATCAAGACAATGGTTGGTTCCCATCTTTAGATATTTTATGTTTAATCATTTTGACAATCGACATCTTTGTTTGTCTTCTGGCTGTTTTTCCTTCTTTCGTTTGTTGGAGTTCACTTATTTTCATGAACCTGATTCTTATGCATATAAAGGCTGTTTTTAACTGCAAAATGATAATTCCATTTTGCTTGCTGGTTCCAGCTTTCAAACTACCAGGAAGTTGGCTCTTGATTGAATCTCAGAATGAAGATTTAACAAATATTTCTCCTATTAGTGTGGTAGTTCCTATAACTATCTTCAAATTGCACGTGGTTTTGTGCAAATTATCATGTAATGTGTAAGGAACAGGCATATTGTTGCTTGAATGTCATTCTCTGCTATTGCTTTTCACTGAAAGCAATTTTGTTTCTTCTACTGGTTCAAGTATAATGATGCTTAATAAAAATGATTCTAGTGCTATTTTCAGAAGTGTTATTGGAACTGTGGTTGTAATTGTGGGAAACTGACAGTTCCAAGAAACTATATGTGATGCAAGTTGGCACTTACTCACAGTTTCCCTCATTTTCAAGTTCTTTTCTATCTTGGTAAGTGATCGAGGGCTAATCTTGATTGTAGCATTTGCACTTCTTTGAACTTATCTATGTTTGCATATGATCTGCCTAAAAAACATTTACTTATCTCAACCTATTCCAATTTTCAGGGAAACACTGAAATAACATATAAACTTTTCAATGTGTGAAATTTATGTTGAACATGGGCTCTTGGATGGTTGTATTCAAACTAGAGAACTATTTTGCTTTTTAAATTACAGATTAACTTTTTGAAAATATTGTCATGCTCCCACTCCTACTTTCGTTGACATTTTTTGCTTGCTAGCAAATTAATAATTCCTGTGGGGCTGATCGTTTTACAGCTATCATGCAAGGCAATGTAGAAATTGGCAATGGATATGGTGTTCCTGGCGGTGGTGCTTATTCTTCTGCTTGGCCTATGAATTTCCAATCCAGTGAGGCACCTTGCCCAAACTGCTCTTCTTTTCTGGATTATTATTTTTTTTTTTGGATATATATGGCTCAGGAATATCTCTTCTTTAGGAAAGGATGAAAGTCATGAAGTGAATATTGCAACCAAAAATGAGTCAGACCGAACAGGATCTCAAAAAGAGTTGCCTGAGTATTTAAAGAAGAGGCTTAAAGCAAGGGGCATTCTCAAAGCTGAAAAGGTAATAACTGCCACTATAATGTTTGAAACTGCATATTCATAGGATTCTCATTGCAAACATTTGGGTTCTGTTATGTTATTCTTTAGGTTTAAATTCTTTAGTACAGTTATCTTCATCGTATGCTACACTGATTTCTGTGTTTTCGGAACTATGATTTCAGATTATGGAATCTCAACCTGTTAGCAGCACAAGTAGCTCTGCCTTGCCTCCTGGTTGGGTAAGTTCTAAAGTTTCTGCTGCTTGGAAGTTTTTAGGCAATTCTTTTGACCAACTTTGTGAATGCTTAACTTCATAAGTTGGTGTTTCTGCATGTGGAAAATGCATTTTAGTTCTGTCCACAAGATACTAGTCATATCAGACAAAGTTTTATAATCCATTCTAGCTACTTGTGCCCCAATGAAAACCAATTCTCATAATTTGGTTGCAAGAATAAAACCTGAAAAGAAAGAAATAAACAAGCTATCTCGGTTTTTTGTTCTCTCTCAGTTACAGAAACACAATTGTTCTTTACCCCTTGTTTCCTTTCCATTGTTACTTTCTCATTCTGTATCACATGTATGCCAACATTTTTGTACACCAGCCACTTCTCTTGATTGACAAAACAATACCTCATATCTGACATAAGTATTGGCTGCTGTTTCCTTTATAAATATGGCATTTAAGGTTACTCTTTAGCATGAGCAAAGCTTACTTTATACATTGAGAAAATGCAGTGAACAAAGTGAATATAGTCTGTTTCTATGGAAACTTATTCGGTAACATTTCCAAACATAAGGTGATATTTCATCATCTAAGTTCTATACCATTTTATGCAATCTCAAACACTTCTCAAGTCATAATTCCCCAATGAAGTCTGCATCTCTGGCCCCTGGTCCATGCATTTCTAGAACTTTAGGTCAAAACTACGAGTGCAAGTGGATTGCATTAATCTGCTCTCAATCCATTACTGGTCCAAAAGTAAACCAATCTATCTGATACATTCTGACTTCAACAAGGTTTGGGTCAAATTGCTTTACCCAAAATTCTAGGGGATTGGATCTCGATCAATAAACATTAATCCAATCACTAAGCACCAACCTGATAAAAATGAATCAAATAAAAATACTTCACACAGAAGCACTTATTCCAATTTTAGAACAAAACTGAGCAGTCCAATTTGAAATCTTAGTTTGACATGGCTTCACTCAATCCTATCATTCTCCCCAGTGGATCGGTTGTGAACTTACAAAAGGGACAAAAGTGATCCATTTTCCTGGTGGAACAGAACTTGGACGATAAAGTTGATGTTCTCCAATCCACTTGCATCCTTAATCAAACCTAGAAATTTTGAATTTCATTTGTTACTTTTGTGTTGGCTGTTGTCAAAATTCTGAAGTTAATTGATTCTCAAATAATTAATCATGATGTCATAATCAAGTTTCATAAATTAAGCTCTTAACTAATCTTCTTTGTATTGTTCAAATGATAGAAGAGTGGTGGTTGGAAGAACCCATGGTCATCTGTCTTGTATATTGTTGTTACAAAGTTTATGCAAGTTGGTTAACAGTTCAAAATTTTTTGAACCGTGGTCTAAGTTGGATTGACACATGTTGGAAGACAAAAATTATAAACTTTAGAAGGTGAGTTTCAGGGCATTTGACAGTAATTATGTCAACGAGATATTCTGGCTTGTCTTGCAAGTAATATTTGTTTCCAGATCCTCGAAACAATCTTTTTGCTCCATTTTGTTTTTCCTCCTATGTCTCTGAATGTACATGTGGTCTTAGTACCTAAGTTATAGTCACTAAGAAAGGACCAATAGGGAAAATAGTGAAGCCACATTCCCCCAAAATAGCTATAACAATTAACAGGTGTTCTCTATCTCTCATGTATTCTCTCTTTTCTTTTGCCTCGTCTTTCTGCTGTTCTATGATTTTATTCAATGCAATTGTACCAAATTTTATTCCTGTATTCTGTGGTTCAAGACCCTACATGCAGGATGTTTACCTCATTAAATACTGTTGCTTTCAGGAAGTGGTTCATAATTAATTTTCTTTCATATCAACCATGGTTATTATGAGACAATGGCCAATAGTAAATACCTCATCTGACTTGTTGAAGCTGACCCTTTTTCTTTCCCAGGCTTTTGGCCTTCAAAAAATTTTCCATAGTCTTGTTCAAAATAATGGAGTATAACCTTGTTTTTGTTCTATTTAACAGTATGAAAAAAAAAACTGATACCTCAGAATTAGTTAATGCCATAAGTTGGTTGCTGCTAATCAAACTCTTGTCTTATTTAGGCCGAAGCCAAGGACCTGAGCAGTGGTTCTACATATTTCTATAATGAGAAAACTGGGGTTACCCAATGGGAGCACCCTGGTGAGTTCGCCACCTCGTCACAGGCTTTGGTTACTTCTTCACCCTTGCCAGAAGATTGGGTAGAGGCTTTTGATAATTCCACAGGTTTGCACTGGATTCCCTTGAGCATTCTTTTTCAACAGCTAATATTAGAAATCTTGTTTTGAAACGTGAAGAAAAACTTTATTTCATTATAATCTAACAAGATGGTGATATACACTACCACTTGTGACTGGTTAACATCTTGCATGTATTGGAATCCTCCGCCCTTTGGTTTCAGAAGTATATTAAACATATACAGTCTTTACTAATGAGTTCTGTAGGAATGAACTATGCATTAAGACATTCTGAAAAATAGGATGTAATAGATATCAGATAGCAGTCAACTTTGTTAAGAGTTTATAGACATAGTATTCGTACTCCACCTATATTTTTATAGAAGTGTGATGTTTATCATTATGAAGACTTTTGTGGGCATGAGCCATAACATTGTGCTTACTTTATATATTAACTTCCATTTAGGCATTTGCAGTTTTGAAATGTATTTTTTTCTGTAGGACAAAAATATTACTACAATACCAAGACAAATAGATCCCAATGGGAGTGGCCAAATTCAATGAAGCAGGGTCACTCACAAAATGCGGATCATACAGCTGCTGTGTATAGAGCTACTGGAACTAGTTATAATCAACCAGATCATATGAAGAAATGCATGGGGTGTGGTGGGTGGGGAGTTGGCCTTGTTCAATCATGGGGCTATTGCAATCACTGCACTCGGTAAACTTTTTTTCCCATGTTGATGGTCAAAAATTGGTTACTGTTGACTTCCTTCAGATTCTGCAGTATGCAATTTATGTTGCTTGTAGTATATGGAACAAGTGAAACATGATATATATTTCACTGAAGCATTGAAATTTTCCACTGCATAAATCTTAACACAATCTGGTCCATTTTTGCCATCTTGCAATATCTATGAGAAATGACATGCCTCCGATAAAAGAGAATATCATTTTATTGAAGTATCAGGGAGTTACAGAAAAGAAATCTGAATAAGACAGACAACAATATTTGCACTTAATAATCACTTTTTTAAATCCTAACTATTGTAATAAATCTACCTGTCCTAGGTAGTTTTTTGCATGATAGCCTGAACCTTGAAATGGATCTTGTTAACTGCATGAATTATGGATATCTTCTTTTTTTTTCTGGTTTAACTTGTTGATCAATTTTTGATACTTAACTATCTAAAATAGCTTGTGGCTTGCTTCATTTTAAGGTTTTAAGTGACAAGACAATATTTCTTGCTTATTGTGGTGTAGTTCAGACTGAATATTCTTTTGTTCAGGGTTCAGAATCTGCCTTTCCAACAATATCTGTCTATGACTTCAGATGATCAGCTTCAAGCCAGCAACACAGGAAATGCCAAAAATCATTCAGGAAAGACAGGACCAAAGCAGGGGTATTACATCTTCCAGCATTTCTTGATATTTGCTGGCTTTTGACATTATCCTGATTGTTCCATAGCTCCCACCATGTTCACACTTGTTTAATGCTAGTTCTCGCTTGTATTTGACAGATCAAAGTCAAAGCCTCCCTTAGGTAAAGGTAATAGAAGGGAGAACAGGAAACGGGCATATAATGAGGATGATGAGTTGGACCCCATGGATCCAAGCTCTTATTCAGACGCTCCACGTGGTGGCTGGTAAGAATTTTAAAAATTTCAAATGGGGATGAATGCCTTGCTGAAGTTCAATTTGAGAGATCATCACAAAGTCTCTGTTACTGCTATATCTGATAGGGTCGGAATTTCTTAAAAAATCTACAAAAGCATTACCCATGTTGCTTTTGAAGATTCACATCATTATTTGATCATTTCACTTTCTTATGGATGTGTCATGCATGTTTACAGCCTTGTTTTTATTCAGAGAGAAGCTTGTGTATTCCCTAGGATGCAAAATATCTATAGCATTCATTGGTTCAAATTACATGGAAGGACTCCTTATGCAGAAAAATATCTTTCTAGAAATTATGTGTAACATTTTCTACTATTGTAATTCTTTTATTCAAGTACTTAGTATGGGTTTATGAGCACTGAGCAACCATGGCGGAGAATGGCTGCTTTTGTATGTATCCCATTTTTCTGCCTGTTCCCCTTCACTTTGTGTACTATTGTCTTTTATCTTAATTCTTCTCTTCAAATTATTTTTGTTGAGAGTTTTTTAGCAAGCAACCACCTGCATTATTGTGAACTTGCTAGAAACCACCTTCTTTACTACTATAAGCAAAAAATCACTTGTATTATGTTGAAAATTTGTAACAATCACCTCCTGATCAACCTTCTTTATTATTTTATTTTCAACATCTTTTAATTTAATATGAAGAGATTATTATGTTCCTAAGCCTTTAAACCTAAGTTTAAAAACGTTTCATCACAAATTTCTCTCCGCTCTCCTTGGCCACAAGAAACCTGATCACCTAAACATCATCTTCTCCATCGCAGGCCAGTGAAATTGGAGAGAAGATAGTGTTGGAGTGATTGGGGTTCTCATGGCCAAGGAGGAAAGAGAAAAATTGAGGAAAATAAGTTTTTAGACATAGGTTTAAAATATCAGGGGCATAATAGTCTTTTCATGTTAAATTAAATGTTAAAAGCTGACTAAAATGAGAATGTTGACAAGGAGGTGGTTTTTTGCAAATTTTTTTCATAACCCAAATAGTTTTTTGCTGATAGTGATAGGGATGTAGTTTTCTACAAATTTGTGATAATGTAGGTGGTTTCTTACAAAAAACTCTTTATTAATTCTTATATACATGTTTTATATACAATATCAAGCCCTTTTTTGAGTACATATAAGGCCGTTATTTTGTCTTTCAATTGTTGTTCTCAAGTTGTTTGATGCATGATTGAAGTCCAAAGAGAGCAAATTTTCATAGACTCAAATTTGTAGGCCTAGTGTATCATGTTTGTCAATTGCTAACAGACTGTCTTATTTGTTAGTTCAGTCATTTTACATATGATACCATATTTACTTTCAGAATATCTGGTTCTGTCTGGCCATTTTACTGGCTACGAGTAGACTGTAAACTTTGCTTGATACTAATTTCTTAAAGCCCTTTTGGCTCAACCAGTTACTCTCTTTCTTAAATCATGCTCCTTTTTTTTTTTCATTTCTATTTAACTTAGATAATTTCTGGGTTGTGAAACATATACCTACCGACTTTCCACTCTTCATGAAGACCTTCATTTGAGTGGTTACAACCCCTTTTTGATATCCAGCCTGTGTATTCTTTGTGATTTTATTTACTACTGTCAATCTATTTGATGTAAATGGCATTGTTATAAAAGGAGGATAGGTACACATTGTAAAAATTAACTGTGAATAATAAGTACATCCTCTTTATGTTTTGTGTCATAGCCTTATCAAAAACCTGTTATGGTTTCATCAGCATTTTCTTTGATTCTTGTTGGGTATATTCTAGCTGTCAACTGGGAAATGTATAGTTTGAATCTGGTTATTTGTTCTTCATTTGTCCATACATTTGATCTTCTCTACAATTACATTGACTACTGGGATGGATCTGGAAATGATCAAGAGAATACCCAGACTAACATTATTGAAGTAGAGACATGCAAGAATTAGATTTTACTATGGGCATGAATGGTTTTCTTGAGTTTTAGTTATGCCTCTCTACATGTTAAGTAACTTGGCTTTCTCAGACCACATCAAGCAAAAGTTGAGGCACATAACTGTGATTCTGCCTTAAGAGTGTAAATAACTGTTATATTCTTTAGTTGTGAGATAAGTCGTCCAGCTGGTTGATTTGATCAAATATACGGAACATGCCATCTGAGCAATATCTTTGACATATTGTTTGGGCCATTGAGTTCAGCCAATTTATTCATTGGAGCATGCTAACAACACGACCAATGCCATGTTTAGTCTTTTTGCTGTCCTTTTCTTGCTTCTAGATGACATTTGAATTAATCAACATTCCTTCTGTTGTATATTTTGGGCTGACCGTAGCTATGTTGTGATTTTTACAGGGTAGTTGGTTTGAAAGGAGTACAACCCCGAGCTGCAGATACCACTGCTACGGTATGTTTTAGTTTTAGTCTTCAACATTTTAGATGAATTTCCTAAATGTTTTTTTTCTGTTAGTAGTTGTATATTTCCTTTTCTGAACAGATAACTGCTTCACTTAAAATTCTTGTCTGCACAAATATGAGGTGAGTGAATAATTGAATTGCTATTCATGAAATGATCTGTTTGTAAGTTGAGATAACCATTAAATAACTCTATACCCTGAAGTTGAGAGTATGCCTTCCAATTAATGATGAGAAAATCCCATGTAATTGGATTTCAATATAACAGACCAATCAAAGAAGAAATAGTGGACAGAGTTTTGGTAAAAGATGAAATCAATTTTGTAATACTTGAATGTTTTTACTTGCGGCAGGTTTTGGCTAATAAATTATAGAGTTTTTAGCAAAAAATCACTTATCTTATTGTGAATTTGTGAAAAATTACTTAACTTATAACTATTAGTAAGAAATCACTTGCCTTGTACTATAATTTACAAAATATCAACTCAATTAAAATATTTTAAAAAATATTTTATTTTAATTTGATTTTATCAATTAAATTAATATAAAAAATCAAATTGTTTTCATTCGGTTTTATTTCAAATAACTAGTTTACAATTGTCGATGTGACAAAACTAAGTTTTAAATTCTCAAGTTCATAAAATCAGGCAACCGATCTGTAATAAAAATTGAACTAAAATAAATTATTTTTATATTAATTTAATAGTTATTTAAATTAAAATCAAATGAGAATAATTTGGATTTTTATAAATTTTAATTGGTAAAATCAAATTAAAATAGAATATTTTTAAATTATTTTAATTGAGGTGATTTTTTGTAAATCTGTAGTATAACACCTAATAATGATAACGTAGATGATTATTCATATTTTCATAATAAAATAAGTAGTTTTTTGCTAAATCTAAATATACTCAATATTAGAATCTGAAACTATATCCAAAAAAAAAAAAAAAAGATTAGTACAGGAAACATGATGCCTCCTTGGAGTGATAATTATATGGTGATCCAGAAGACATTTCATCAACTATTCCCTTCTTTAAATTTATCTTGACTGTTCACTTGTATTAACATTATGGACAAAGTTTAGGTAGATGGAACCATCTTTATGAGGTAAATTAGCAGATATAGTCCTTTTAACGATGAATCTTTATGTTGGAAAAAGGAAAATATAACCACAATCACAATGATCAATCCTTATTCATTTATTTAGTTGAAATATATATGATTAGCATAGCGTTAGCATGGGTAATGCCATGTTGTCACTCGCCTTGGAAAGCTCAAAGAAGAAGAATGATGACTTAGTTAATTTGATTAAATATGAGATTGTTGGTAAACTGTTTTCATTGTGGTTAATGATAACTCTTCATACCATCTGATGAGCAGAACTGGTTGATGTAATCAATGTTCTGTTGGTTTGAACTGCAGGGCCCGCTCTTTCAGCAACGACCATATCCATCCCCTGGTGCTGTTCTGCGAAAGAATGCTGAGATTGCTTCTCAAAGCAAGAAACATGGTTCTCACAGTCACATGGCGCCCATCTCCAAAAGGGGTGATGGCAGTGATGGGCTTGGTGATGCAGATTAAGTAGAAACAATACCGATGCATTCTTATGTTAGAACCAGAGTTTAGTGAGCTGCTGCTTTGAAGGGCTTGTCTGCGAAAAACAACTGCATCCAGACACAAAAGCAGCTATTCTCAACAGTTGGAAATGAAGGGTTTGAGTGGATTATCAATAATACCTCTAAGTTGTGATAGCTTAAACATTGCAAAGTCAATATACAAAATTTCTCAAGAGTTGGAAATCAAGTGTTTCAGTGGATTATGATTACTTGCCTTGAAGTTCCTATAGTTTAAAATTTTAGACTTCGTAACGTCAATGTAAAGACTTGTGTGTTTTAGTATCCTGGAATGTACTTCCTTGTTATTTGTTAAAAAGATGATGTTTATAGGACTTGAATGTGTTCATGAGGAACAGAATGTATACGATTGAGCCACATCTCTGTTAAATGCCTAAATCTTCTGTCATGTGAAAATCAAAATGCAATATGTTCAACAGGTACTGTGCTGCTTTCGGATGTGTGCGCTCGCAGACAAACAAACAAAAACAAAAAAAAAAACTGAAAATCAAAACGGGTATTGTGCTATTATCATTTGTAAAATGTTTTGTGTTTATTTAACCTCAGAAGATAGTTGCTGAATTTTTTTCCTCCTAACACCATAGAATTTTCCTATTCTTTTCTGAAAGAAATACGAAGAAAGCAATTTCATGGTTGTTTGTGAAGTATTATTTTGTGTTTGGCAAGTAGGCTTGGATTAGGCCTAGCGTCAATACTACAATGGCCGCATACATCAACTGCCAACAAAACCTTCTCTTTATTTCAATACTACAGTGGCCACAAACATCAACCGCCAACAAAACCTTCTCTTTATTTCAAGTCGATCAAAGACTCGCTTGAGTTTATAGTCACATTGCCAAACCAACGACTCAAGGAACCACCAAGCACAAGCGAAAAAGAAAAGATCAAGCTTCGAGTCATACTACTGGCGAAGCCACTTCTGGAACCAGTAGGCAGACATCTTGGGATATCGCTTGAGGGTGTGGAAGTCCACATATACCAGCCCAAACCGCGATGTGTACCCCAACTTCCACTCGAAGTTGTCCAGCAGGGACCAAGCGAAGTACCCAATCACGTTGGCTCCATCATCGATCGCCTTCTTGAGCTCTGTGATGTAGCTCAAGTAGTAGTTCATTCTTGTGGTGTCGTGCAGCCCTGCTGGGAGTGTTATGTTGCCTGGATCATCCATTCCTGCAACGCGGATCTGTATGTAATTGGATATTTTCTGAAGGGTTGGAATGAATAAAAACTTGGAAATATTTTGTACCATTTTCTGAAAGGATTACAGTAGGGTTGCCGTAGTGCTCCTTTACATAGGTAACAGCTTTGTACATGCCCCATGGCACAATGTAAAGCCAATCAGAATGTGCCTGCAAATTTTTATGTATCAATTAAGTTTTATCAAACCCTAGTTTCCAAGTCCAAATGGGAAAAAAAAAATGATGAAAATATGTAAATGAAAAGTTATTATAAATTACCCTTGGTCCAATAGGCACTCCATTGCGCTCATCTGCAAGATTTAGCAGGATTTAGACTATTTCCACAAAATTATCAAATTCTCAATGAAATTATGCACAAATATCCCCTCAAATAACTTAATTGAACAAATGCTACTCTGAAGTTTGTATTGGCCTCTATACACTCACTCCATAGTTAACAAAGAATAAAAAGAAATAAAGATTACCCTTCACTCTAGAGTATTATCCAATTTATGCTGCTTTATAAAGGAGCGCATGCAATTATGAAGCCTTGAAGTTACTTGCACATATCCCCTTTTCATAGCTGGAACCGGGGCTATGTGGAGAAAAATCAGTTCAAGCAGGGCAAATGCGAAAAATTGCAAATATCCATTTTTGCAAAAAAAACCCAGAACTTACATGCAAATCCAACATTCCAGTCTGACTGATACCGAGAGGGTTTGCTTGGAACGACGTGTGGATCAAACATGTAATAAGCAGTGTACTGGTTGATGCCCACATAGTCTATAGAGCCCTTCACCATCACCACTTCCTCCTTGGAAAACTTTGGAAGCCTGTCTTTCACAATTGCCTGCATGGTTTTCGGGTATTCACCGTAGATGATCGGGTGGAGGAACCTGCGAGAAGAACGGGACGATAAAATATGAGTTCTTTTGTTGCATGATATGCGCCTGAATCTGCGAAATTTGAGGTCTTCGAAAGTAAGGAAGTGATGGAAAAGATGGAAGTCACCATCCCAAATGGAAGTCCCTTGCTCTTTGTGCTGCTGCTTGGTCATCAGTTGAATTAGTGAGGGGCTCATACCATACAAAGTCCAGTAGGATCCCAATCCTTCCTTTTTGTGTGGCCTGGAGAGAGGGAAAAACAAATAATAGGGTGTTAATTGCAAAAATCGAAATTGAGGGGTATTATTGAAAGTAGGTATAATTACAGAAAACCCCCTGATATTAAGCTATTTATATTGAACACCTTCTTTCTAAATGTTTTCACACACAGCTCTTTTGTTTCATTGCCATTGTCCTTTGTAATCTGAACATTCTATCAACTCCCTTTTTATTTTTATCAATTTTTTTGACTTGATGATGATAAGTGAAAAAAAAGATGATTATAGTTATAAATTTTATTGTTTTGGCAAATATCTTTAGATTTTTCAAACACTAACTAATAGAGTTTGGTATTTTGTTCCAACTCAACATTAAGCATTTTTTTCGTATATGCATCTCTTTAAAAGAGTTTTCAGTAAGTAATTACCTTTTTTTATTATGAATTTACAAAAAATAACTTACTTTATCACTATTAAGTAAAAACTACTCATTTTATATTATAAATTTACAAAAAAATCACATTGATTAAAATATTCAAAAAAATTATATTTAAATTCGATTTTATTAATAAAAATTAACATAAAAGGTCAAAATTATTTTCTTTTGATTTTAGTTTGAATAAATATTAAATTAATATAAATAATAATTTATATTATTTTTTGGTTTTTATGAAATTGAGAATTTAAAATTTAATTTTATCAAACCGATTGTCTAATAATTATAAATTAATTTTTGAAATAAAACCGAATGAAAATAATTTCATCTTTTATATTAATTTAATTGATGAAATCAAATTAAAATAAAATATATTGAAATATTTTAATTTAAACGATTTCCCGCCAATTCATGAGATAGGTTTTTATTTGCTAAAAACTCTTTAAAAAATCTCATTTAATATCGAGTAAATTCACTAAAGATTAGCGACTCTTGAGAAAGCCAAAGCAAGAAAATTTAAGTTCGGAGAACATGTTAGAGAATGATGAAGAAACCTACCTGATACTTGTCGCGGTAACGCTTCACGGCGGCCGCGTGGCACAGGATCAGATGGTGAGCAACAATGTAGGGCTCAGTGGAAGAGTTGCCTCCTGCAGTGCAATTGCTGCATCTCCCGGGAGCGAACTTGCCGTCATCATATCCGAGTGCTGCCACGACCCTCGGCTCGTTGAAGGTCATCCAGTTCTTCACTCTGTCTCCAAACGTCTTGAAGCAGAACTCTGCATAATCTGCGAATGCCTCTCTGCATTGAAAGAAGGGAGAGTTCCGACTCAGAAAGAAAATATTTAGGGGTTTTTGCACCTGAAATCTTTATGTTATGTCTTAACTTTAGCTAAGTCATGCATTATCACTAGCCTGTACGATCATATTCTTAGTTTTTTTAAAGCAATTTTTGCAAAAGGACAATTCAAATGAACAAAACTAAAGGCAAATTTTTTTTTTAAAATATCCTTATTAGTACAGTCACAATGGAGGCCTTTTCTGCAATTTGTTTGTCATTGTGGATAATTTTCTGAGATCTAAATGACAAATAATTTGCATGAAAACGAGCAGCAAATGATTTTAAGAATCGTTTTTTTAGCGGAATTCAATGAATCGAGTTTAGAGACACTTACACAACATTTGGGCTTAACAAGCCTTTGTATCGCTCCTCGAGTGCTTCAGGGAGATCATAGTGGTACAGGTTTGCATATGGAGTTATGCCTGTTGTGCCAACAATAAATATCTTTAAAAACTTATTTACTTAACAATATATATATACATATATATATATAATAGATATATAGATATAATATTAAGTTTTTTTTTTGCATATATATATACTTGCAGAAAGTTGACATTTTTCATATACACCCATAAAAATACCCAAAAAAGCATGAAATGGCCAAAAATTTGCATCTATGTCCTTGCAGGAGGACAACATGATGTTTACTTTCTAGAGTAAAGATTATTTAAGTCATTTGAGACAACAGGCCAGATTTCAGCTAGTGGATTATTCAATAGAGGAGCGAAGGCATATTTGAAAATATAATTTTTGAGAGGAATTTATATGCAAGTATCATTTTTTTTAGGATTATATATTCAGAAAGAATTATATATAATTTTCATTTTAGATACCAGTCTTACCCTTTTGCAGCATGTAGTCTATCAATCTATTGTAATAAGCAACACCTCTGGGATTGGCTGCTCCTGTTCCATCTGCATCAAAAGAAAACAGCAAAAATGTTAGCTAAATCCTTTTCCAATTGTTCCAAAAATAAATTTTTTTTGTGAAAATGCATGTAATTAGCAAATAGCTCCTCAAATCTCCCAGGGTTAATCTGCAATTGCCAAATATTTGAATGAAGAATATGCACAAAAATATAATATTAAATTGATTGTGAATTTGTTGATTACTTGGGAAAATTCTTGACCATGAGATTGAGAACCTGTAAGCATCAAAATTCATCTGCTTCATGATGTTCACGTCTTCCTGCACAAACAAAAACGAAACTTTTACTCGCAAATAGCAGGAAAACTCGACAACATTTAACTAATTCTCCGGAAGTTTATTCGTGGGAAGGAGTTGGCGAAGTTTGGTTTGTCTGCCTACTCTGTCTTGTTTGGAAGGATCCTGTTGTCCCTTATTGCGAATGATTGGATTCTTGTGTGCAATAATATCTCGGAAAAGGAAATCACGGAGAAAAGCTCGACAACTTCTCTTATCATGAAAAGAGCTTTCATTTTTTTTTTTTTATTTTCTTTTGATTCCACGCAGATAAATAGATCTTGAGAAATAAAATATTTGAGATCTTCACGAGCATGAACTGGTAAAATATTTAAGAAATGGAATCTATGGATGAGGATTTTCTGCTCGTTTTCCAACATATTCAGACAAAAGAGTACAGCTATCACCTTGTAGCGATGGTACTCGTCGACAGTAACATCTGCAGTAGCATTATTGGCAATTTCTCCTGTTTATTTTCCAAGAAAATATGAACATTTAATTAGAACAAAATAAAAACCTACCGAACAAGCAAAAATAGACTGCTACACAAAGTCTGCGCCAATATTCAAAGCAAGTATCAAAAAAAAAAAAAAGAAATGGACGAATGGAGTGGGGGTGAGAATGAGGGAGTGCAGTACCAGGGATGAGAACGAACTTGTCCCAGATGCTCGGCCCGCGGCCGTCCTTGCGGGCCATGCCCTCCACCTGGTACGCGGAAGCCGCCGTCCCGAACACGAACCGCTGCGGAAACGCCGACCGGCTCAACCCTCCGGTGTCAAGCCGGAGGTCTTTCTCCCGCCGCGCCGCATGGGCCAGCGAAGCGAAGAACAGCAGGGCGAGGAAGAGGACGAGAGGGAGCTTCATCTCGGCGAGGTTTTGATTGATGAGTGAATGGCGTGTGGGATTTATAGCGG
Source organism: Trichopus zeylanicus subsp. travancoricus (assembly GCA_005019695.1). Classification (NCBI taxonomy): domain Eukaryota; kingdom Viridiplantae; phylum Streptophyta; class Magnoliopsida; order Dioscoreales; family Dioscoreaceae; genus Trichopus; species Trichopus zeylanicus. The sequence goes on from RXID01014312.1 coordinate 26,003, forward strand.
TGCGAGGGTGAGCATGGGCAGGGAGCAGCAGCGGGCGCGGGCGCGGGTGGTGTCAGATTTTGGCAGCGAGCACTGACGTTGTGGGCCGCAACGGATTCCCGCGACGTACTCCATGGATTTTATCTCTTTTCCTCCTACCGGACGCTTGCTTTCGCCGGGTTTTACTCGTTGATTTTTGTTTCCTTTTGAAGCTTTTTGTCAAATTGCAAATTGCAGTTTTGCTCATCTGTAGATAGATCTGTTTAACTGTGAATCCAGGGAAGGGAAATGGACTTTAACCTTCGCTCTCTTGACAGCAATCAATCCAAATCGTTGATTTTGACATCAACGCTCTGGATTAGTCATTGCCCTCGCTCGAGCATATCAACGCCTGAGTCTGTTTCCTGCGAGAAAAAAAAAAAAAAAATGGAAATTGTATGAAAAATTTAGAAAAAATTCAACAAAAACCCAAAAGAATGGGTAAAACTAATTAGTTATTCACTGATGGGTAAAACGGGACTTACTAATTTCAGTATTTTTATCCTAAATGTCACGGTTGAAGGAACTTGATTTACCTCCCGCTTCGGTTTGAAAGTCTTTTTAAAGAACTTAATTCGTTAAATTGATTTATGGTCAATTTGTAAAAACAAAGCATCTGTCAAAAAAACTGTTTAATGATGATTATTCGGACGCTAAAATTAGTCATTAAAAAAATTATATGAAATACAAATAAAATTGGACGCTAGTCCTTAATTATGTTAATATTTTAATATATTAAGGCGATTTGGTATATCTAATATTTTTTAATTGTTATCGACATACCTATCAAATTTCTCGTAATTATTATCAATACATACTTTCTAAAATCGTATAGTGAGACATAAAATATTTGTTATCTCCTCGATTAAAAGAATTGATTTTTCATAAATCAAAGCTACCCAATCTTAGAAACTCACCTTGGCATGGCTTATTGTAGAATTCACCGCGCTATAAATAATCTCATAGACCAATTCAATTCAAATCTTAGGTTGGTCTTGCTGATGGTTCGGTTTATGTGAATAATTTTAATTTTTTTAATTTAATAATTTTAATTTGATGTATCATCAATTACAATTTTTATGAACTTTATATAAGATTTTTTATTTATTTGTATTTTAAATTAAATTTAATATTTATAATATTAAATAAGGTCTAAAAAATTGGGCTCCATTGATTTTGAATAAATTTACAAGTGTAAAGTTTTAAAAAAAAAAAAAAAAAAAAAAAAGAGCCAAGATACATTATTTACATGCAAGCCTAACTTTTGAAAAGCGCCTTTTAGGAAGAAAGAAGTTAGACTCGTATATCTCAACCAAAAAGCTAGTTGTTGGTACATTGAACTCCGAAGGGGCTAACCGACAAATAATCGATTTACCGATCAGGAACCGACCTAATGTTGAATCCAAAAATTTTCCATTGAACTACCGGAGGTTTGGTGAGCCTCTGCCAAGCAGATGAATCATGGGATAAATTCCATTAAATTCAGGGAATAATTTCCACCGAAATAAAGAATTCTCACGGAGTATTTTACAATTGGCCAAAATTTAAGTTCCCTTTGAAAAAAAATTAAATCCATAATTCGATTTTTGGAAATACGAGATTCTGATGTTAGTACCGTGATAAAAATCACGAAGAAAATCAATTAAATCCAAGGATATAATCGGATAAAAATAATATATCACCGAAGTAAAAGAGCAATATCACTTTTTACGAAAATATTTTTTATTTTTTCAATCAATCGTTTAACTTGAGTATCGGAGCAATCCTCCTCAAAAAAGCTTTGAATGATCCTTTTCATTTTATTTTTAAAGCAGCATACGATCAATTCTAACGTATCTGAATTTCAAAAAATCAAGTAGACAAAGACAACGGTGAATTATAAACTGCAAACTTCAAACCTATCTTTTATCAAAATAGCGTTTCTTCTACTGCACTAACGATAATAAAAAACTGGTTAATTATTTGACCAGTCCACGTAAAAAGATCTGAACAGTCGTTGTTTGTTCATCGTCTACATATTTTGACTACGGTCTTCTGATATAATAGTTTTCTCCTCAGATGTACATAAATAACACTGACGTGTATTATAATGAATTGGATAGCGTCAACCGAATACATGCTAACTTACAAGCAACCTACTTCGTCTACGCCTACCAAACTGTTCTTCCTTATCCAACACAGAGAAGATAGATTGATAAATAGATAGAGATTACGTTACACGATGAATGAACCTTTGGAAGCAAGATTAAAGACAAGGCCAGAGGCCCGAGAGTGGATAGGGTTCCAATCAGATTACGCTGTGAAGCTTTGAAAAACTCGTGGGTCCGCCGAAATTGGATAGCGAAGTCCAGAAGGTATTGGAACTCGTGGAATGAATCAGAGTTCAAGAGCAGGGCTTCGGGTCATATCCCAATGCCAGAATCCAATGATTCTATTGCATTAAGGAAGAGGATAAGGTGCATTTTCTCCCTGTCCGTTTCATAACTGACTTCCCTGGTCAAGCAAACGTCCCTCCGTAGAAGAAATGGCATACGACCAAAACAGCAATGCTCCCTTGAAATTTCGGCGATGACGGTCCCCTGACCAAATACTATTGAGTTTGGATTAGCTCGCAAGCTCTGCCAAAAAGATCGTCTACACAGACCAATCTGTGCTTGACGAATGTTGATTGAAGATTTGATTGAAGAAAAGATGGAACTCAAACACACAAAATAGATTCAAATACAAAAACTCGGATCGCCTTTAGACAGAATTCGAGATGAATTATGCATTGCCAATATGAATTCTGAGACCCATGGAAAGGCGTGACATTGCACGCATATTTCACCATTTGGATCCCCCAATGCTACTGGACAACAAAGAATGAATGGTCCTAAATCGGGCGCCCAATGTGTGGCAACATGCACGTGAAGAACCATACGGAATTGTCGGTGGTCCTAAAATTTGGAATCCATGATTAGGCAATAAAATGGCGCAGAAAAGTCGTGAGACAATTGGAGATTCCACCGCACATGGCCTCGTTATCTCCTACCTCTAAGAAAATAAGATAAACACATAAAAAGTAGTTGAGATACTTAGATGATTATAAAGGCGGAAATATATCAAATGGATCATCACTTCATCAGTGAGGAACTTCAACTATAAGAACGAAAATGATGCAACGGAAGAGGATATGAGAGATAGGGAGAAGATTATCGTTTTCTTATAACAATAAATTCTTGAATTTATAAAAAATATAAAAGAGGACAAAATTGATAGAAAAGTTTTTTTCTTTGTTACAACCTTGGGCTGTATATATAATCCTCTAATAAAATTAGAGCCTTACTTGATGTAGATTAAAAGTAGAACTTAAATTCTACTAAGAGTTCTACTAAACATATTTTAAATAAAAATATCTAAATCTTATTCTTTATTGGGTTATAACTGCTATTGACTCGGGCTGATAAATAAACCTTAATTTTGACAATACAGAGTCCGAATTATCCAAAATAGTAAATAAGAAACTTGTACGAATTGATCTCAACTTTTCAATGGATAGTTATTTGCTGGATGTGAATGAATATCTTAGAAGATAAGACCTTTGGACTATAGTTGTACGAATATTGACGAATCCTAATTGAAGTTGGACTTCAACTTGAATTGGATCTCTAATTTTACTGTAAAAAATATGTAGTTATTCTACATCAGACCCCTTCACTTATAAAAAACTTATTCTCAAGTCAAAGATTGAAGTCTTCATTGTTACAGTTATGCTCCTTTTGAACTCTTTTCAGTACAAAACTTGATGATGAAGACCAATTAGACTTCGCCGAAATATATTAATTATTTGATTCTTATTCTTCAAATGCCTCAACCTGTTTGCCTCTGCAATTAGTCGGTCCTTGCACTTTTACTCAACCCCTAAAATAGTCTTTATGACCTGTAGACTTTTATATTCAATTCTATATCTCGGGTAATCATAATAAACCTTTGGTTATGATGAATAACAACTAAAATCAGGTATTGTTTCATCATCCTTAAGTGGTGAAAAATTTTGTGGCATTTTCATATCTTCACTAATAAATTTTGGATAAGATAATTGGTTCTCTCCAAAAATAATATTATAATTTGTATCACTAGTAACTTTACAACTTTGATTGAAATTCTCAATATATGCAGGTGACTTCTCTTGTAAACTGAAATTTTCTTGAGAATTATTAATAAGCATGTACAAATCCTCATTTACATTTACTTCATCCACATGAAAGGTATTTAGAATTACTTTTCCACTATCATTTTCTTTTTTGTCATTCATCATTATAAATGAATAAGATTTAGTATAGGAAGAAATTGCAGTAGAATTTATGATAACACTAATCTCTGAATGATTTATCTCGAAATTTGTGATTTTTTTGAAATTTTTGAGAAGCTAAATTGAATTTTATCCTTTCTTGAATCTCATGGTTCAATTTGGTGCGTACCTCATAACAAATAAAATAGCCCTCTTGTAGGAATTTTCTTTTTAAAAGGTACCACATCTCTAATAATGTTTGGAGTTTTTGATAATTTTCTTTTCTACGTTATTATTGAAGTTGCACCCACCATGATGAAGCTTGTCTCTTGAGTTTTGATTCAATAATCTTAATTTTCATTATCTCAGAAACTTTTAAACGTCTAAAGAAATCATCAAGTTATTCTGCCCAATCGAGAAAGTTTTCATATTCATAAAAATCAGAAAGCTGATTTGAAAAAGTTGTCTTATGTAATAATCTCCAAAACATCGAATCGTGAGACTCTTCGACGATAGACAAACTTGGTTCTTATTTCCAATCTGCTTCAAATCTTCATACTTCTTAATGATAGAAGTAAGAAAATTTTATTAGATCAAATCTTGAATTTGATAATATCTTAGATCACCATCCATGGAGTTGTCATCACCAACTACAATTAATAGAGTTGAGCTCAAGAACGACGTCATTCTGATACCACTTGATGTAGCAGGGGAAGACATGAGAGATAGGAAAAAAATTATTGTCTACTCATAACAATAAATCCTTAAATTCACAAGGAAGATAGAAAGGGACAAACTCAAAATAAGATAATATTATTGATAAAAATTTTTATTATTACAACATTGACCTGTATATATAGCTCTCTAATAAACTTAGAGTCCTACTTAATGTAGACTAAAAATAGGATTTAGACTCCACTAAGAGTTCTACTTAACATATCTTAAATAAAAATATCTAAATCTTATTCTTTATTGGGCTAGGACTGTTATTGACTCAGACTGATAAATCCTAATTTTGACCAATATAGAGTTTGAATTATCCAAAATAGTAAATAAAAAATTTTTAAACATCGATCTCAGCTTTCCAATGAATAATTATTTACTGAATTTAAATGAATATCTTCGGAGATATAGCCTTTAGACTGTATTTGTACGAATTATGATAAATTCTAATTAGAGTTGGACTTCAACTTGAAATGGATATCTAATTTTACTGTAAAAAAAATATAACTGTCATACATCAGAAAATGAAGGAAAAATGTGAAGGTATATGGAGATTAGTATGCCAACTTTTTACAATTTTTGTGATAAATGCAAATCTGGATCCTTTTCCATAGTCCACTTTCTAGATCCAAAATGATAATACCTAATGCAATCTTGGCACAAGTGGACTTGCATAAAAACAAGTGCGCTAAAGAGGCAAAAATACCTAGAACAAAACCTAAGCCACATTAGACCACAAGGCTCCAGTCCCTTCCCTTACAATCTTTATTGATGCAACAGGAGAGGACACGAGAGATAAGGAAAAGATCATTGTCTTCTCACCACCGTAGATTTTTGAATCCACAAGAAAGATGAAAAAAACAAATCCGAAATAAGAAAAGTGTTATAAATAAAAAAAACTTATCTTTGTTATAACCTTAACCTGTAATAAATTTGGAGGCCTACTTAGAATAAATTAAAAATAAAACTTAAACACCACTAAAAATTCTACTTGACATATCTTAAACAAAAAAATCTAAATTCTATTACTTATTGGACTGGGACTGTTATTAACTCGAAATGATAAATAAATTCTAATTTTAACTAATATAAAATTCGAATTATCCAAAATAGTAAATAAGAAAATTATAGAAATTGACCTCAACTTTTCAATGAACAATTATTTACTGAATTTGAATAAATGTCTTAAGAGATAGTCTTTAGACTGTAGTTGTACGAATTTTAACGAATCCTAATTAGAATTGAAATTCTAACTTGTATTGAATTTCTAATTTACTGTAAAAAAAATATAATTATCCTTTATTATTTATCCATGATCCACATTCTACACTATGAAGAAAGCATCAAAGGAAAATGGCAAGCCACCTCTGGCTGATTACCCTCAGAACAATACCAACAAGCACATTCAAAGCAAAAAAATACAAACAAAAACTAAATGTACAGTTGCCTTATTTGCTTGACAAGGAACCTTGTAGCAGAATATAGGGAAGGCACCTCTTCACTGCTGGATTAGTCTCCACACACGCACACATGCATCCTCTCCCGAACTTACAACACTGTTCTCATCACAGAAAGCTAAACCGTAAACCCCTCCAAGGTGAGCTCCTTTTATCATTACCCGATTAGATGCCGGTTTATCCACCTCATAAATGATAACACATGTGTCTAGAGAACCAGTGGCAACCATTTGGCTATCTGGAGACCATGCCAGACAGTTGATCCGGGCAGAATGGTAGAGCATGTTCTTTAATTTCACCTGCGTGTAACATAATGTCAATCTGTAGCTTGTCCCCAAGGCATTTCTCAAACAAATAAAAAGGGTTCATCCACAAATAACTGATGATACAGTAATCTTCGTATAACATCATGTGATAATGAAAGGAACTTGGCATTCAAATTGAATAAAAGAGAAATCAATAACTTTATCTATAGAAGCAAAAAGAAGGCAAAAGTATTAACCCTGAATGACTTTATTGAATATGAAAAAGACAAAAACTTAACAGTTAAATACAGGTCAGCAGGGAGACAGAGGAAGTGGAGAGCTTATCCAGTCAAAACTTAGCCACACAAACTAAAAAACAATGCAAAGTTCAATGATTTGAAGACGCTAGAGAAGCCTGGAAAAATTAGTAGTACATCTTTTTAAGCAGAACAGGATTTTACCATTATAAGCCTTGTCAAAATGACAAGGAATAAAAGATACAAAATTTATCTTCTAACAAAAAAGCTATATACAGAACAGGATAAAAAATTAGTAGTAAATCAGCAGCAGCAGTAGCATGTGTGGGCAAAATTTAAAACTGGTCCTTTCAATAACTAATCTGGGGTCCAATACTGCATGGAGCATGGTGGAATTCAGAAGGGAAGCATTGTCTCCAGAAGGAAGTTGGAAGCTATTCGTAAGAAGAAAGACACTTTTAAAAGACAGAATGGAAGAAATGTAACTTCAGTATGATAACCATGGAAATGTGATTATGGCAAATTGGGTCTGCCACAGGAAGTGCTTCAGGTAGTGTTGTATGACACTTGCATCTCTTTCAATTTCTGTAGTGACTATCCCCTAAATGTTGGACTCTCCAGTGCACTTCAAACAAGCAGACATCATGTTTATTTTGTTGAATAGCAAAGATTACAGAGTTAAATATTCTAAACGTAGTAATCTGTAGACGGAGTCAAAGGTCACAAACATAAGGCTTGCCATGTTTGACTCTTCTCAAATAGCTTATAAACTATGGTAGAATATACAGGTTGGTTTGCTCAATGTGTTATTAGGAAATAATAATATTTTTTTCTCATAGGTTTCCATATCTCAATATGATAAAATTAGTCTTAGTTCCATAAATACAGCCTACTGCAAAATGTTTTTGCAGAAATTAGCAATCAATAAAACTATAGAAGATAGCAACAAACATTCTTCTCTAGACTAACAACAGAAAAAGGTGTGATTTGGTATGCTATGCTAGACGCGATACAGAACTGACTAACACAAAAAATGAGTTCCAGAAAGAAGTCTGATGATTGACATGATACCTCACGAGTCATGCGGTCCCATACTACACCCTCACGATTGGCATCTGCTGAAGCAAACATGGAAGCATCAGGCGAATATCGAATTGCAGTGACTGCACCCCGGTGCTTCTCAAGTACTGCTTCTTCTGTTAGCATGTCCCCTGAAATGCTATACACATGCAATTTACCATCTTGCCCACCCACAACGGCTTCAGTTCTGTCAGGAGCAATGGTTGATGCTGTTACAACATACCCAACCTTGATAGTAGATGCTAGTTTTGTACCACGGAGCAAGACAAGCTCAGAATCAGTTGAAACTAGAGCAACTTCAGGATATTGAAGTGCAAAGCTTAAATCTTTCGGTTGGGAGCCAACATCAACATCTCCTTCCTCTCCACATTGATCGCCATTTAGCGGGATTCTTCTTACCTGATTATCAGAAGAAGCTTATCCACAAAGAATAAATTTACTGCTCATGAGAAAAGCCATTATGCCTCGTAAAGTAATATTAAAAAAAGAAATCACATGGACCTGGATCCAATTCAACTAGTACCACACTGAATGGCTCAACTATTTATGAAATCTAAAAATTGACTTCAACCAGCAGTTAAAATTGCAGCACAATAATCCAGTTTGTGCTTGAATACTGAGTATAAAACACTCCCAACTCTACCGACTACTTCACCAATTGTCCCAAGGTCTCAGGTTTTTGCAGAACCTGCCTCAGGGCAGGCTGATAGATCAAAACCACAATCATATCGTGTGCGCTTGAATGTAGGGCCCTTGCAAGACCACTAGAATAGCTATTCCCCAAACCTAATTGTCATAGCATCACCAGCAACCTAAACGAGTTAGCCTTAGGCATCATGTAATCAATTGGTTAAAAGTGAAAAAAATGAAAGCAGTAGCAACTTAGCCAGAATTCAATGAGAAAATCATGTGATTTTTCTTGAAGTTCTCATGAGAACATTAAGAAAGGGAAAGTATCAATAATGTCAAGGTACCTATATGACTTTTATTTTACAGTTGATGAGCACCACAGCGTTCATAATAATTCACAATCTAATGCCACTCATGCACATGCTAAATTTGCATCAGCAAGCAAAACAATCAAAATTCTAGAAACTCCTACTGAATCAGAGGAAGAAAGACAATCAAAAGAGTGAGCCATCATTCACCTTATTGCCAAACCCGGATGTAAGAAGTTCCTCTTCAACTGCTGCAAAACACTTAATTTGGGAATTATCCTTCCTATGTAGTTTACCAACATATCCAACACCTTGTATCCATCTCACTATAACACCATCATAGCTGCTAGATAAGATTACTTTCTGGCCACTTTGATTGAGGCAAACCAAAGAAGTGATGTTTTTCATATGCCCAGAAAAACTTGTTGGAGTTTTATCTGGATCACTAGCTGAGTAAACACCAATAGTCCCACCGAGAGAAACAGTGACTAGATGGTCATTCAGCCAGAGGCAACCAACAAGCATGTCATCTATTCCACCTGTGCCAGGACATGACAGTGTCCTATTAAGTTTCCCATTTCCATCATCCATAATTTCCCAGACTTTTGCAGTTTTATCAGCAGACACTGTCAGCACCTACAGTGGAGATTAATCGGTGCAAGATATTTCTGAATAATGAGAAATAAAGAACGAAAATGACTGCTAATAAAATATCAAAAATGAAACCAACAGAGCGACATATGTCAATTTCTGCAGTGATGAAACATAATGCAGAAGCATACAGCACAATACCATGAAAAACTGCATGCTAATGGATACACTTGCTATAAGTAAGATTAATAATAATCCACATTCTTTGCCATATTGTGGACATTCAATTGAATCATTCCAAGTTTTCTTGTTCCTGTTTTGGACACACTAAAAAGAGCAAACAACATTAGCATGATCCTTCATTTTCACATAATAATGACTCTAGCAAAGGATATCCATTTATAAGTTTGGAGAAATATCCAGAAATTTATGATATGGACATTGTAATTTGAATCTAAATTCACACAATTTCGAATATTTTGACATGAAACTTAACTTGAATTTTTTGAGTTACTTGGATTGGACATGAAACATATATGGTTCTCTCCATGTCTCAACTCCCACTAATAGTAGCATGGCTTCAGATGATTTATTCATTAGGTTGCATCAATCTAGTCCAAAGATATGAAAAGATAAGCACAATGCCGAACATATTTGAACTGGCTACAAATTATTAGAAATTGGAATGGGATAGTTATTCATATTTGAGTTTATCTACCATCAAATGGACTCAACTTTGTTATTGTTGAATATTTCAAAGAGACATGAATGCCACATAAATCTTTATTGTAAATGTTAAATAAATACATGACAAGAATTAACATAAAGAATTAATGAAACATTCAAACACATCAATTTTTCCTGCATATTATCAATTCATTGCAAATTAGTAAAAATAGTTTAATATTATACACAATTCCTTTTTTATTTCAATCAATCCTTGTCCAACTCACAAGAATGATTCAGATGAATCATACAGCAGCAAGATAGAAATTAAGCATGAGATACAAGTCATATAACTTATTAGCTTGAAAATTTAAGCATTCAAGTACAACCTCTCATTTTTAGATTTTCAATTACCTTTTCAACCAGGACCGGTCCATTTAAAGACATGTCACACTCTTGCTCAAAAATATTTAATATTAACATTTCAAATGGAGCAACAGTTTTAGCTTTTTAAGCTCAACAATCAACATTTGCTAATATATGAACAATTTACTTCAAGTGGTTTATGAAAAGATATTTGCCGCTGATTATTTATTTTATAATTCAGAATTTATACCTTGCGTAAATTTGTCCCATATCTGCAATTGAGGACACTAGTATCTAATTAAAGGTTTGTCATGTTAGCTAATTGTGTATCTTCAATTTGTTTACCTGCTTACTATCAGGACTCCAGCTAACAGCATATATGCTTCCTGTGTGTCCTCCTTCAGCAGATAACTCCCCTATCTTCTCTCCAGTCTTACCATCATATATTATACCCTTCTTATCTGAGCTTACACTGATGAATTTATTTCCATCAGGGGAAAACCGTACACAGTTCACAAAGTTTGAATGCTCCCTGCCATGCCAAATGGGAAAAATCATGTAATTGAGAAATTAACAAAATTTCAAACCAACATATAAGAGTGAAATATGTAGAACTGCAGAAAAGGGATGATGAGTTAGAGCAATGAGCTGGAGGATAAGACAAATTTAATTCTTTCTTCTATTTTGTTTGCTTTCTTGAATTTGTTGCAGGTAATCAGACCTGGAGTTACAGACCAAGGCCTATTGCAAGATTTTGGAAAACCACATTTGACATGTAAATATAACATATTTTTTGAGAGAGCTAGGAATATGTTCATTTAAATGATATAATGTATAAACAGTCAGATTTTTCATTAGGCTAATTTTTCAGGCACACAAGCAATCCACTGTCAATAGACACAAGAAAGTTACATTCAAGATGGGATGCAAGACAATTTTTTTAAGGGTACAGCACAGATAAGAAAGCCTGAGGAAAAACAAAGACGGCATTGTTGGTATTATTCATAATAGACTCTATTAGAAATACTACAAGACCATGCTGTAGATGTGGAAGTCAGGTTCAGCTCACAACAGAAGTATGCCACCATTGTTAGGCGCTAGCTCTGAAATAGATCTGAGCAAGATCAGGTAAGCAGAGAGGCCTTGTTCAATCGGAGACAAAGGAGAGAAAGGACAAGATCCATTGCATGGGAATTAAAATTTAAGGTCCCCCACCACCCCCCACCCCAATGCGGCACCCTAAACTAAAAAAAGGATGAACTCTCAAGGAGAAGTTTTGCATAGCTCGTTGCTGGCTCCTAGAACAAATGTCAAACAAAAAACAGGATAAGGACACATGAAAATAAAGATCACACTCACTACTAACTATTAAACTATTTGCTTTTAGCTTAGAAATCCATACACACTCCACAAAAACTCAACAATAGGAAAAGTTATGCCAATATGATCAGATGGAAATTAATTCCCAGAAGACATATGCAAAGGCTTGACTTCCCCCAAAAGCTCACCGTCACAAACCTTTGAGATAACTTGAATTTAAATGGCGGTCCTTCATAGAAATTCACCAAGAAGTCCTCTCCACATGTAACAATCCGGAATGGTCTACTTGGCTTAAATGCACAACTGAGAACACGCCTTGAATGGCCATCAAATTCTCCAACATTAGTCCCAGAGTCCCACCTACAAAAAGGTTTTCATTTCACCATCCATTGTTCAGATCATTATGAGAAACCACCGCAGATGACATTAGAAAGATAAAACACTATTCACTTACTTGCAGGACAGGGCAGTAAACCAAGCTATATCAAAATATCAAACAACTTGATATTGGTCGATTAAAAAATGACAAAAATTCGCAAATCATAAATGATGTAGGCGCTGTTTGGTTTGTTGTTGATAAATGTATTATATTTCTACTTGCCTTCATTGTTGGAATATGACATGTTAGCTTTGCCGTAAATGGGCAACAAAATTTCGAGCAAACAACAAAATTAACAGAATTATGATTATTTGTACTACTCATAAAAAAATGACAAATTATTGATGATTTAAATCGAATTGGTTAGCTGGCATCATTTTACTTACGTCAAAACAAACAGCCCGGTAAGGTAAATTGATCGCCAAAAGAGCACTAGAGGAGGACAGCAAACATTGGGTGAAAAGATATTCCAAGGAAGTAAAGCCACAGATCACGCAGAACGACAGAATGAGGGAAAAGCAAAAACAAAATGATTAAATCACGAGATAGCGAACAAGTGGGAGAGTCCACTGACATGAAGGCTCGGACGAAGGACTTCCCCTTCCCGTCACCAGACGCAACAATCCGCTGCATATCCGGCGACCACTGGAGGTCATCAATCCGGCCGGAGAGGACACGGAACTCGTTCTTGAGCACGCGGTCGCCGTGGCGGCCCCAGATCCGGACGGTGCCGGAGCTGTCGGCGGAGGCAACCCACTCACCGTTGGGGGAGAAGCGCGCGACAGTGACCGGGTAGGCGTGCTCGCCATAGATGGAGGGCTCGAGGGGAGAGCCCAGCTGCCGAATGATCACCGACCGACCGTTGCAGTAGACGATGGAGTCGGTCTCGGGGTCGCCGGCAATCAGGATACCCCGACCGCGCTCCGTCGTGGGGATGCTCGCGTACGTCTCCGAGAGCTCCACCATCGCCGCTAAGATAGAGGATCTCTTTCGCGTGGGGGATCGATTTGAGAGGAAGAAAGAAGAGGGATGTGGAGGTTAATGCTTGGAAAAGCGAGATCAGTTGCGGGTGTTATAGAATGAAGAATGCTATTTGCTGATCTGTCTTGGTCTAAACGATGCCAATTTTACTCTCATTCTCGTGCAGGATGTGATGTACAGCTGGCGTGTCATTATAGGAGGACAAGATAATAGTGTGTTTACTGTGTTGCAGCAACTCAGGTAGTGGCAATGTGCCTCTCAGAGCTCGCGGGCGAGAAAAAAGTAAGGGTCATTTTGCATATAGGAACCTGTAAAGTCACAATATAATACACACAGTGTAACTTCTCGTTTAAGTCCCTGAAATATTTGGAACGTAGATACATTAAGTGATGGACATTGGGCTCGGGCCAACTTTGAATCGGGCTCGTGTAGGGACCCGAATGCACGTTAATAAAGCGGTCGGAACGTGTTCCCCACCGTCCGCACTCGCCTTTTGTCTTTCGGCGAGGACACATGCAATCAGATCTCGGAACAGACTAGGAACACTATTATTGCATGCAAGAGCTACGACGGGCCTGGATAGGGGCTGAACAAGATCGGACCTGAACTGCCAAAAATGGATATATCTCCATTAAGAGTGTTGATTCTGAAACAAGCAAAAATATTAATTATAATGGATGATAAATTCGCTTGTTATAGGTTTAGAATTTTTCGAGTTGCATTCGTGAATTTAATTTTTAAATTTTTTTCATCCAATATATGTGAAAAAATCAATTTAAATGGATTAAAAAAATCAACAGCATTATAATTTTAAAAAACATGCAAAATTATTTGACATTGTGAGTCCAAACTTACCCAAAAATGCTTAAATAAAAATTTTCAAGATCCCCGTCGATAAAATTCTATATTCTATGCAAAAAATTGGGGATCAACAGCTCAAATTTTTCATTTTTCCTAAGTTAAACCCAATTTTCTCTTTTACTTTCATCCCCTCCTTTTATAGTGTGACTTTTTATTTTAAATTTAAATTTTATTTATCTGAATTTTGAAATGGTGATTTAAATGTTTTTAAGTTTTAAAAAATATACGATAAAAAAAAGAAATGAAAATACCACACCACCATGACCTTCTTTCTCGTTGTGGTTAACACTCTCACTATCGCCATCTCTATTGTCAACGTGCTCATCACCGTTTTTTCAATGTTGACATTATTATTATCATTCTCATTATTATAATATCATCATTTTTTTAAATTTTTATTTGTCATTATTCATTATTTTTTTATTTTAAAATATAGGAAAAATAAGAAGAAAAAAAATTGAAAACGTGTTACCATCATCACCAATTTTCATATTTAAAATTTTTTTTTCTTTATTTTTACTGCAGTTTAGACTTTTTTAAGCTATATAACTTGAACATAATTCATATAATTTAGTTACATATAGTTTCTGACTCAGTCTTCAATATTTATTTATTTAAAAATATTATTTTTATATTTTCTCAATGTTTAAATTCTCTTTCAAGGCACCTTAAAAATTTGTTGAATTTAAAATTAAAAAGAATAGGACAAAATAAAAATAAAAATTAGATTAAAATAACATTACATTTTCATATTGTAAACATCATCATCCTTTTAATCTTTATTTATAATTATCACCATCGTTTAAACTATTATCGTTTATGGGCCCAAAAATAATTTCCCTCTTCTATAATTACCCAAAAATATCTCACTCAATCTTGGCCTTCCCAAGACTTTCTCACAAATTACATATCCGAAAATCTATAATTTTATTACACAAAATTCAATCAAAACTTCTGAAAAATTTCATCCCTTTCTTCCTCTTCTTCTTCAAGATTCCCTCCACGAGAAATCCAAGCCGTCGATCCAGGCCAGCGCCTCAGGATCAAGAAACGAGAAATCCACGCCTTTCCCAAAATCCAACGGCCCCAACTCCGCCAAGTCGACGAAGCCATCACTGTCCAAATCCCCCTCCATCATCATCTCCATCTCCAGCTCCATCCCCATTCTTCCCGCGATCTCGAGATCCGCCTCCAAATTCGCCGCGAACTCCAATCCCTCCTCATCCCCCCTCATCCCCTTCTCGCCCGGTCCGGCTACGTCCAGCACTGAAGCCGGCGACCGGGGATGGAACCCCTTCTCGCGGACGGCTCGCTTGAGAGCGCGCTTCTCCGCGTCGAGCTCTAACCTTTTCGCATTGTAGACCGCCGCGGCCTCTTTGGCTGTGTTGTATGTGCCCAGCCAGAGCCGGCGCCGGCGGATTGGGTCCCGGATCTCCGATGCCCACTTCCCCCAATCCCGCTGCCGCACGCCCCGGTACTTCTCCTCCCCGGGCGAGCTGGCTAATATTTTGGCTTTAGGGGTCTTCCTGGCTGTAACTCGGGCAATGGTGATCTCGATTTTGACCCGCTGCGGAGGAAAAGGCTTTGCTTCGTCGTCCTCGGAGTCCGTTGCTTCGGGGTCGGAGAAGATGAGCCGGATCTTCCTCGCGGTCGGGAACCGACCACAAACCGCCGCTTTAGATGATTCAATCTGCTTCTTTTTCTTCGTTTTCGTTTCCGATGATTCCTCCTCCTTCTTCGTCTTCGTCGTCAATTTCGTCTTCTTCTCCGGCGCCGGCATCGCGTCAACGATCAGAGAATCGGTAGAAATCCTAAAAAAGGAGAAGAATTGGAGACAAGGAAGAATTTAGGTGCTTGAATCCGAGGTATTTCACGCCTAATCGATCCCTGCCAGATTTAAATTCAGTCTTTTTTTTTTGTTTAGAAAGAAGAATCAATCAATTCGTCATTCAACATAAGACAAATCCGGCATTCCAAATTTGGCAGGTGACCAAAACTGGATGGGAAATTCACAGTACCAGTGCGATCGCATCGACCTCGCCGGCGACACCTCCCGCCACTGCATCCGATAACAAACTCCGACGGCGGCAACGGCGAGAAGAAGGAGAAGGATAAGAAGAAGAAGAAGAAGAAGAGAGCCAGAAGACATAAATCCTCGCTTGCACTTCTTCTTCGCCGTCTTCTTCGGCGAGTCTCCTCTTCTCTGTTCTCTGTAGCTTAAACCCCACAAGGAGAAGAGGGGATTTGTCAATATGGAGAAATGGAGGGGCCTTAAAAGAAAATGTTGAAGAGATAACGAAGGGATCGCATCATCGCTAACCTATAGCCCAGATCGCCTCATCGGAAGGCGACAAAGATCTACCTCGGTGGATTTTGCAATTAAGTACAAGAGTTCTTCAAAATTAAACAATATAGTTTTAGAACTTTTTAAAAATCTAATTAATATTCCCGATTAAAGATATTTGCGAATAAGTGTACGGAGTTCAAAAAGCCGATAAAAACTTCATCGTAATGTTTAGAAAATTGGGAAACTAAGGGGCGAAAATGAAAATTTTGTAGTGAGCTGGCATGTGACGGCGGGACGCATGGATGGCGGGGATTCAGCTTAGGGACAAGTTTCGGATCGAATGAGATCTAGCCGTTTGTTTTGATTTGGGATATGTGCTCGCACGCATCTCGATTCGGAATTGATGGTTGGGATCTCGTCCAACGGGATTCAAATGAATCAAGAGTCGCGTCAGTTTTCCGCATAGTAAAGGATCCGCTGCGCGGCTGTGTTCGTTTCTTCTGGCAATATCGGAGCTAGATTCCCGGCAAATCAGCTATATCTCGTATTTTGTTTTGTTGTGGCCTGTGTGGGTGTTTGGATCGGTTTGATGTGCGGTTATTTACGAAAAACGTAGGATTTCATTTAGATTTAGACTAAATATTAAAAATATAATCGACTACAAAAGATTGAACAATTTCAACTAATGATTAAATTTTAGGATTTATGTAAACACCGAAGAGAAGCGCATTAAGAATTTTTTCTTTTTTCTTTTATGTGAAATAAATAAAAAAATGAATTATATATAGGTAATTCTACAAGATATATAGGCAAAATGCTATATTCAACGTTCTCTAATGAAAGAGAATTATAAATCTAACAGAAGGCCAACAGAAAAGGTTGGACGACTAGAGTGTCTCGGTATAAGTTATACTATCTTGCACATTATAAAGCGATAGATACATAGATAATTTCCCTTTTCCACTGAGAATCTCGCTCGGGACTACATTGCTCGAAAGCAAGCATAAAACATAGCTAGAACCCCCAATGATTTGGCACTGATCTTATTTGATTTCAAGAATTATTATTGTTATATTCCCATTGCTTATGGATCTTGTTGAGCCTTACCTTTCTTTTTAGTCGGTTTGTAACTTACACTAACATCGTGAATTACTCATTTGGAAAGGCCTTAAAAAGAAATTTTTTGGCACTATTTGATTAGAATCAAAGTCAAGTTTAAATTCAAAATTAAGATTAAAATAGAAAAAAATAGTTTGATCAAATTTTTGGTATTTAAATGTTAGTCTTGCCAGTAAATAATTTAATTTTTTTAAAAAAAATTTATGCCCTTAGATATATTATTTATTAAAATTTGAATGCATAAAAATAAAATAATATGGTAATTTATTTTTTAAAATAACATAAAAATAATCTGATTATTTTTTTGATATTTAAATAATAGATTGATCAAGACAGATGATTCAGATCTTTATTTTTGAATCAAACGCACGATGTCTAAGTTAAATATGATTATGTTTGAGAAAATTGGAAGATGAAGGTGAGAAGGATAAAAAGAAGATCTTGTTTTTTGGGTGAAAATTGCCGGGGTGTTGAAGGATAGAGCTTCGTGCTTCTAAGCCTATCCTATTTTGTTCATGTGAGACTTGATTTTTGGGTTGGGGAGATATGATTCTTGGTTTAGGCGCATGATACATTTTGACGCGTCCATTACCAACTTCATGCTTACCTCTACCGCTCTGCATCACAATCTACGGCTTGAAACAATGAAACGATTCCATTGCAGAAAAGAAATAGAGGGGAAAGTCCATATAATTAACAGGTAGGAAAGCAAACAACGACAATTCAGATACAATATATTCATAGCCAGAGCCGAAGCATCAGCCACTTTCACTCCGTCGTCATTCACGCATTGGAGAGTTATCCAAGATATTTATAATAAAATCCCCGAAACACAATCCACAAACAACAAAAAGCAAGAAAGAAAAAAGCGCCCTAAACGGGTCAGGAGAGGCAGCAGCATTGGTCATCCGTCTAGTATGTCCCCGGAGGCTTGTAGGCGATGAAGCTGATGCACTGGACCTGGCGCTTGTTGTCGAAGCCGAGGATCCGGATGAAGGCGTCCGGGTACTCCTTCTTCGCCTCCTCCAGCTCCTTCACCACCTGGATGGCGTCCGTGCATCCGAACATTGGCAGCTTCCACATTGTCCAGTACCGCCCGTCGTAGTACGACGGACAGTTGCTGTACTCCCGGTACACGAACCCGACCTACGTCCATCCCCCAGTCTTTCAGTTTCAGAATCAGAAAAAATTCATCCATTAACAGAAGATACGTATAAGAAGTTAAGAACATCAACCATGGTTAGATTTCCCTACCTATTCTGTTGAAAATTATCAGTTTTTCTTTGCTTCTACTCTTTTGTCCATTTTTTTTAATCTTCTCCTCTACTTTTAAAAGAAAGAAATATGTGTAAAATATAATCGTTCGATGCAATTTAGGTCCGAGCTCTATGCTGGCCTAATAGTCAAGAAAAAAAATTTATTTTTTACTTTCTTATGTTGAATCATGCCCAAACTGTTCACGACGGCAGCAACAATAACAGTTTACCTTGCAGAACTCCAAGCAAGGAATCCATTTATTGCGAATCAAGTACTCGATCTGCTTGATCAACTGCTCAACAGTGAGATCGGGCAAGTACGACAGGGTCTCAAACTTTTTCTTTCCCTCAATTGGCCAGACCTGTCAAGACACACTTCACATAGTCAAAGACAGAAGTCTTCATAGGAGAAATAACGGATTTGAGTTTTCCTTGACCTACCTGCATGCACTGAACACGCCCGCCGTTACTGGGGAGGTGGGAGAGGTCGGTATTGGGGCGGCGGGTGACAGGGAAGGCAGCGGTGGACTTGAGCCCGGTGAAGGGCGCGACCATGCTGGCCTGAGCCGGAGTGGTCCGGGAGACGGCGGCAGTGGAGGAGACTATCATGGAGGAGGCCATTTAGTTCCTGCCCCGCTTAGGGCTCAATCACGCGAAGATGAAAATGGAGAAGAAGGCTTTGTAGAAGTAATTGGCTCTAAGGGTGTGCTATATATATTTGAACTTCGACTGTTTTCATGGTTTGGAGGGGCGATGACATTTCGCGCGGAGAGCCACACATGATCGGATGACATCCTTATCGCCAGGCAACCCTTATGGAGCGACACGTGGGAGTGAGATGATGCATCTTATCCCTATGCCGTAAAATGTGTGATGGGCATTGGTTCTATATTTGATGGGCTTTTCGTGGGCTTTAAAGGGGCCTATGTGGGCATTAGCTCTGGCGGGTCCGGTACCGGACCCAATTTCTTGAGTAGCTAGTTGATAACGTAGCAATTAAGTGGAAGAAAAAGAAGAAAGGGATAGGCATACCAATTTACATGGTTTAGTCCTTGTCTCTCGATGACAACAAATCGATGTTATGTTTGCAAATGTTTGGCAAACATCAAATTAAGGATGATTTTGCAAATATTGATAATGCACCGATCATCTGAAAATAGTGAAAATTGTAGGTTGTTACTTGCAAAATCTCCAAATATATTCTTATTTTGTTTATAAAAGGCCGGGATTGATTTTTTTTTTTTTTTTTTTGATTTTTTGTTTATAAATGGCCAAGCATGTTACATTATTTAAATCATTTTCATAAATTTTAATAATACATTCGGGAATATCGTCGTTTTTTTTAATGACAAAAAGAAAATGAATTCGTAACAAATTTAATTAGGTTATATGCACATTAATTTATGGATGTTTTTGCAGTTCTGAATAAAATGATGAATGCGCGGACAGAGTGACAACTAGTTTATCAACAGAAGACGGCAAATTAATATTTGTATTATCTTTAACATAACTATTAAGTAGTCTAAATTCACATAAAATCGAAAGTATTTGTAAAAAGTCGGTGTTTTTGCTCTCTCCCCCGTATAAAATTCGAATGGAAACGTTTTGAGTAAATATGTATTTTTCAATAGAATTTCAGATGATGAGGTCAACACTCGCAGAGGAGCGTGGACTTGCACCGTCAACATTGCACGCGAGGATTGGACGCAATACTATCTGGATTGACGCGTGCGCTGATTCCTGGTTTCTGATAGTATTGTGACTTCAATTAGGACGAGGATTGGACGTACAACAGCGAGCTGCATGGATTGATTGCCAACTTGATGTCTGCTTCGAGTTCTTGCGTCCCGACGACGTTGCTTTATAATCTCTTTGCCCTTCTGTTCCCCACCACAATTTGGAGAACTGCTATTTATTTGTAAGCTTTAATCTGTTGCAAGATTTGATCGAACTTGTTGAGAATTTGAAGTGGATTTTATGAAAAATATATTAAGTGGTTATTGTAATTATCGGGAAGTGATTTTTTACAATAATTAAGTGGATTTTTATCTAGTTTTGCACCAGCACCACAGATTATACAACATCATGTTCTCCTTGCTCCCCAGTGCTCCTGCATTTGGTTTGAATGGAGCCTCTGTTTTTTTTCTCTTGTGGTGTGCCAAGTTGGTTCAAGTTGTGGGACTTGATTGACTACACAGCAAAGGCAGGAACAATGAAGTGCATCTATTTAGGTATCGACTGGTTCATGTCTAGTTCAAACAAAGGAAAAGCCAAACAAGGAAGTGTTTAATCAGTTTGGCAAACGAGAGGACAAGACTTAACGAAGGAACAAGCAGAAGGTGACAACGAGAGCTTTGAATTAGGCCAAGGAAAAGTTACAGCTCGCAGTTTTTACTGAACTGTAGACATGCGAGTTTGGGATGGACATTATCCTCCTTTTAGGCACAAAATGCTCATCTCTGTCAACTTTTTCGATGTCCTCTTTCGAAATACTTGTGCATATAGGTTTCGACAATGCTATTGCGGTCTAATAACCACGATGATGATCATTACATGTTGACCATGTTGACCGTCCCAATTAAACAGAGACATTTAACACTTACATAAAGGGGTAGGAAATGCATAGGGCGGAGCATCATAGAGTTGCATGAAGGGCTTCATGTCAAG
This sequence comes from Trichopus zeylanicus subsp. travancoricus, assembly GCA_005019695.1. Taxonomy (NCBI): domain Eukaryota; kingdom Viridiplantae; phylum Streptophyta; class Magnoliopsida; order Dioscoreales; family Dioscoreaceae; genus Trichopus; species Trichopus zeylanicus. The sequence continues at coordinate 47,484 of RXID01014312.1, forward strand.
GCATTTAATACACATCCGTGGCTCATTAAAACATCTCTGTCCGTGGGAGTAGAGCAGCAAGTTTTTCAGTCAACAAGAGTGAAGTGAGATTCTCAATCCAAGCCGCTATCCGACGAGACATCCCCTGCCTGCGCTACTGCCAACAAGTTCATACTTCATACCCCGCCCGAATCTTCCTCTTCTGCATCACCGCCTGCTGCCCTCCATGCTCCTCCTACACGTTCCAAAATAACCACATGCGCCCATTGCTCTGGGCATGAATCAGGTGGACAGCGCGGTTGCTTAATTAGCATACAAACCATCAAACGATGATTTTAGTATATAACTATACATGTTAAATTAATCCGTCGTGTGATTCTCCATGACCACTGGAAAGGCCATTAATTCTAAATCAACTACTCAAAAGTTTGCGTTCCCAAATGCATTCATTCCGGCGGTTATGTATCATTTTCTTGAACAGAGGTTGAAATCTCAATTCAAATGCCAGCAATGTAAAATTTGTCAATTTATAGAGGGGGTTATATGTAAAAACCCAAAAACCCAACATGCCTTTCAGTCCTTGCAAACTTCTCCCTTCGAAAGCTCAGTCTCATTTCTGAAACTCTGCATGCTAGGCAAACCAAACCAAATGAAATTCTTATTTCAGCAGGGGAAAACTCAAAGACACTTAACTGTTAAGCAGATGCCGCTGATACAGGAATCAAATAGAAACCACTTTAAAATGCAATCCATCAAACAGAACTCTGTATGCCAAGAATCTCCTTCCTCACAACCAGTAATAAATAAGCAGGAGATTCTACCAATACAAAGCCCTTTCTCCTTATTCCTATACTCTTCTAATTATTCATAGCAAGGTATTAATGCTTACGCTTGTACCGCAGCTAGCGATTGTGAAGGGGGTCGGGGCAGCTGGGGACGCGGCGCAAGCTGTCCTCGAGGCCGGCTTCCCCCCATTCTCTAGGTGACGGCCTTCTGCCGATTTCTACGCTTGTAGTGGTAGACTCTTGATCCTGATGGCGGAGTAGGCGAGTCGAGGAGCACGCGCATGGCTGAAACAGCAGAATGCTGACGACGAGCGTCGCAGTGAAGATGACTGCTGCCGTTCCTATTCCTTCCTGGGCCATGAAGCTTGGGTTGCGAGGCGGAATCTATGTATTGTGTCTACTAACTACATTCGAGGAGGATGGTCTCCTGGATTTGTTGTGAGCACGTGATGACGGGAAGGAGATGGCTGGAGTTCGGCTACTTAAAAGGAGCAGGAAGGTCGGAGTATTCGCCCTTCGAGTTAGAGCGAATAACGGATGTGCCACTGACAGGCGGTGATACGTCGACAAACGTACGGAGCCGACGGTGGCGGGCGATGTTTGCTGTGCTTTCGAGGACGGCTTGGAAGTTTTAACGTACATTGGTTATCAGTTGTCAGCCACAAGTCATTGTTTGATTTAATTTCAATAATCAAATTTGATCGATCCATCTGAGTGCATGGTAATCGGTAGCTAGTGTTTGAGAATGAGAACTCAAGTCAAAAGGAGAGACCGGAAAGAAAATTTTCCCCGAATCAATTCAAGCTTGACAGGAAGCAATGGATGTAATTCAGGTAGGAACCCTCTATTTGATGCAGCCAAAATGGTTGAGACAAAAAAAAACATTAAGGCGACCTGGCATTCACTGGTGAAGTAAATTCATGGACACCATCAATTGGAGTGATGAATGTAGGGCACCAACAGGAAATTATTAAGAGTTGGAATACATAAATGTTTCATTTTTACTACAGGATTGCTCATATCTGGCGCTTGCTCCCGTCAATTTATCACTCTTACCAGTTCTCTCAACGCAGCCAACATCAATGCATCACGGGGACAATCCAAATCCATTCTACTGAAGTTTCGTGTTCGAGTAGTTCAATCCAAATGCAGTTCAAGATAAAATAGATTAGACAGAAACAAATAGCAAATTAATCTGATCCGCTTGCAACGCAGGCATTAGCGTGTGGGAAACTTTCTCATTCAATCTCCCTCTCAACCTAGAGATGTACTACTGCTCAATAATGGAGAAGCCCCACTAGTCTGAGTCCATCAAATCAGCATCTAGTTCTGCCGGACAATCGTTTAACTTAACAAGTAGGCGACGAGTTCCGATCTGACATTGCCGCAGAGTACCATTTCATTCATGTCTTTTTTCCACGCTGATCGTGGCTATTGATTGCTTTGTCGATGCCATGTATGAAGGTCTATTTGTTCTTCTTTCAAGTTCATCTTTCTAACATACATGTTATGTGATCATCCGTTTTGCTCTGTCGTCATTTTGCAACTTCATGTTTTGCATGAGACTTGATCTCATGCTATTCAACCAAATCCACGCCTCGAGAAATCAGATTACTTTTCCATGGCTTATCAGCAGTAAGATATTGTTTCCTCGTGCTCGTCACATTGTAATCGACCGCTTGTTAATCTTGTCTGTTCACTGCCAAACTGAAAAATCGGACAAGTCCTTGGTCGGGCTTTTCATTTCGACGCCACGCAGCTCTCTTTGTCTGAGCTTGGAAACACTCTGATGCCCTGGACAGACCTTCTGGTTCTCTGCTGTCAATCTGTGGTATCTTCGGATGGTTGGATTGCAAAACCAAATGAATGGTTCCAAAACAACTAAAATGCATGTGAAACACGTATATTTGTGTTCGTGAGGTAACTCTGACACAGATGAATTTGTATTAATGACAGAGAATGAAACCAGCTAATGATTGGCTGGCTTTTCCCTTTTGAATCCATGCAATCTTTTTTACAACAGAAAACGCATGACAGATGAGTTCAATCAAATATCGCAGCAGATTAAAGCTTATGAATAAATAGCAGTTACTCCAAATGGTGAAGAACAGAAAGGCAAAGAGATTATAAAGCAACGTGGTCGCGATGCAAGAATTAAAAGCAGACTTTAAGTTGGCAATCAATCCATATAGCTCGCTGCTGCACGTCAATGCATCGCAAGTTCTCGTCGAATCAATGAAGGTGTCGCGGAATCTTGGGGTGGCATTACATCGGAAGAAGCTGGTGATTGCACGGAGGAACAAAGAGGGGAAGGCTTCTGTAATTGCATCTGTTGTGACGAGGAAATCTCAGGGCCCACGCATGTTGATATGATGTCCTCCGATTGAATTGGGCTTGCCTTGTAGCTTCGATGGGCATCGCACTACAACAAATGAAGGTTAATGTGGTGCTATCCAGTAGAATTAGATATGTTTGATTTCACTCTCTATCTCCAGATTTGAGATTAGTGAATTTTGATTTGAGATCTCATAAAATTTAGATTTTGAAGATTTTCTCCGAGTACAATCTTTTGATCTATAAGAAATGCTTTTATTGTGATTCTTCCTGCGATGGATTTTGATAGCATGAAGCCAGTTTCTAGTGCAAGTTGGGCACCCAACTAGACAAGTTTTAGGAGGTTTCTTTTTATATAGGTTCTAACATTTTGAATTTTCTATGTTACTGAACTTGTGTCGTTCAGGCCATTGACCCTTTAATTGCTGGTCAATTGTTGTTTTGGTTTTGTTTTCGATTCACTATGTGCCAATAAACAGAGTTATTTTCGTTATTATGATTGTGATTCACTGTGTGTTGATAAAAGAGTTATTTTTGTTATTATTTTGTTTATTGTGATTATTTTTCATTTAGATCTATACAAGATTATTAATGAGTTGGTAATTAGGAGTAGGACAAACAGACTGATAATTTTTTATTTTATTTGAAAATTTTATGTTTAAAATTTAATATTATATGCCAACTTGTATTTCGAAATATATTAATTGTATTTGGAATTATAGACAAGTTTTATGCATATAATATGAGTATTTTAAACTGTATTTTATATAATTTAAATTCTCTATTTACTTTATTTAGCTATATTTAGGATATAAGTTCTAAATAAATATTATAAAAATTAAGATTTTGGTATTTTATCGCCGCTAATGAAAATTTTTTTTAAAATAGTGATGCTAATAAAAAGCGTCGCCACTATTTTAAAGTGAATAGTTTTTTACTAATATTAATAACATAGTTAATTTTTCATAAATTCATAATAAATTATGTTTTGATTACTCGTAAAGTTTTGAAAAATACCTCATTTCAATCAAAAAATATCTTGGCAAGGTCCATTAGCTCATTATCAATGATGCGATCATAAGTTTAGGAATTATTTGGTGAATTCCAATTGTACCGAAATTAGGAAAATTAGAGATTTAGTTTTGGGGTATAGAGAATATTGGAATTCAACATGGTCAATGGTACTTCAATTTCATGTTTCAATTTCTTCCTTCACCAAGTGAAATCCACAATTTCACCAAAAATTAGGTAGGTCTTCATCCATCTGGATTTTCTGCACGATTTACCAATTCATGCTAGAAATTCTCAAATATTTCTTAATATAATAAAAATTTAATTAGTTATTAATTAAATTGAGATAATTACCTACACTTTACCCATATTTCTCTTATTTACCAAAAGTCTTATGAGATTTCGATAATTATCTACACCTCCATTCTTTTCAAATTTATTACTCACAATCCTCTAATTATTATTTAATCGAATTTTTTTTCAAAAATTTTATTTTTATCCTCTGTAATTTTATAATTAAATTCCTATAAAATTTATTATTTATTTTGTACATAACTTTCGAATATTTACGTAAAACACCCTGAAATTAGTCATATTTATAAAAAAACCTCCCGATATTTATAATTAAACCTTCTCTCATTTTGCTACTGCGCTATCTTACCTCGCACCGTTGCTTTGCCGCTCCCCTACGCCGTCGCTCCTCGCGCCTAGGGGTGAGCAAAACCAATTAACCAAACCGGTTTTGCTCATTTTAGAACCGGAACCGTACCGGTTTGGGTAAAGAACCGGTTTTTCGGTTCCGATTCTAAACTGGTTCTAAAATCGGTATACCGGAGCTCCGGCGTCGTGACGACCGGCGAGGGCGAGGGCGAGGGCGTCGCTGTGAGCGCGGGGGCGAGCACGAAGGTGAGGCGGCGTCGCTGCGAGCTCGGGGGCGAGGCCGAGGCCGAGGCGGCGTCGGCGCGTTGCTGCGAGCTCGGGGGCGAGGCAAGGGCAAGGCCGAGGCGGCGTCAGCGCGTTGCTGCGAGCGTAGGGGCGAGGCGAGGGCGAGGGTGAGGCTGAGGCGGCGGTAGCGGCGCGTTGCTGCGAGCGCAGGGTCGAGGCGAGGGCGAGGGTGAGGCTGAGGCGGCGGTAGTGGCGCGTTGCTGCGAGCGCAAGGGCGAGGTGAGGGCGAGGCGGCGCAATTAGGGTTAGGGTTTTATATATATAGGGTTAAACCGGTACGGTTCCGGTTCACCGATTTTTCAGATAACGCAGAACCGGAACCGGAATCGATTTTCCGGTTCTGTTAAATTTCATAACCGGAACCGTACCGATTTGATCTGAGAACCGATTTTTCGGTACGGTTCGGTATACTGGTTTTTCGGTTTTTTTGCTCACCCCTACTCGCGCCCTTACTCCCCCGCTCCCTCATGAGGGCCCTCGAGCCACTGCTACCCAGCCCCGCATCGCCACTCCCCCTCGCCATCATGCCTCCAGCTGACACCCACATCGCCCTTGACCAGCCAGCCACGAGCAAATCCGCCACCCTCTCCCCCGCCACGAGTAGATTTTGCACCTCTCACGCAAGCAGATCAGCCTCCGCCTGCCCCGCCAACAAGCAGATTCGCGTTCGCATCGCTGCTGGACGCGGATCTGCTCGTCGGCGGGGTAGGCGGAGGGCAATCTGCTTGTGAGGGGGGAGTGCAGATCTACTCTTGGCCGGGGGAGAGGGTGGCGGATTTGCTCGTGACTGGCTGGTCGAGGCGGATGTGGGTGTCGACCAAAGGCACGATGGCAAAAGAGAGTGGCGGCGTGGGGCTACATGAGCCGGTGTGAGGCTAGGTAGTGGCGGCGCGAGGGCCCTCGCAGGGCAGCGAGGGGGTAAGGGCGTGAGGACGCGAGAAAGCGACGGTACGGGGGAGTGGCAGAGCAATGGCACGGGGCAGAGTAGCACAACAACGAAAGGAAAAAAGGTTTAATTATAAATATCGAGGGAATTTTCATAATATGACTAATTTCAGGGTGTTGTACATAAATATCCTAAAGTTATATATATAATAAATAATAATTTTTTAGAGATTTAATTATAAAATTACTAAGGATAAAAGTGAAATTTTTGAAAAGAAATTTGATTAAATGATAATTAGAGGATTGTAGGTAATAAATTTGAAAATGAGGGGGGTGTAGGTAATTATCGAAATCTTAGAAGTTTTTTTATAATAAGAAAAATCTCAGAGGGGTGTAGGTAATTATCCCAATTAAATTTTAGTTTCAAATTTTAATAATATAATATAAAATTATTACATCATATTTCAAATTATGTTATTCATAGTATGATTATTATTAATACAATCTTAAAATAACTATTTAAAAATTTATATTACAAAGTTCAATAAATAAATTAATTAAAGATAATTTTACTAGATTATTATAACCTTAATTTCACTACCTTGTAAATATTAGAATTGAGAGAATCAACAAAATTATTCTTTAGAAAGAATAGAAATAGACCTAAAAAAATTTTCAATTCTATAAAAAATTTCACCGATATCAGAATTTTTGGTAGGTAAACTTATCCAATTCTCAAAATGACACGATCATCTCTTGGGTAATATTTTGTTCAATTCTATCGAGAAAAAATTACGGAAATTGAGGATCCAATTTTTCAATTCTGATGTTTAGATATATCCAAAAAATTTAAAATTATTGGCATTAATTAATTTTAGTAATTATGAATTCCGATTTTGTTTTCTAAGTTTAGACAAAGGAAAACACAATTGTTTTCTGAATTCAAATGGGACCCATTGATTTTAATGTTGCATGTGAATCTCCAATTACATATTGGAATTCTTCCCTAAATCTGTATTTTCACTCTCGAATCCCTTGATTTCTAATTACAATATTAATTGGGAATACATACTATAAGGCGAATACTAGATCAAACACTATATACTAGGTTGAAGTATTAGTAATATAAGAAAAATAAGAATATGATGATTAGGGGTGTGCATTCGGTTAAAACCGAACCGAACCGAACCGAACCGGCCGAACCGAATTTTTCGAAATTTTCGAAAACCAAAACCGAACCGAACCGAACAGTAATAGAACCGAACCAAACCGAACCGAAATATTTTGGTTCGGTTCGGTTATAACCGAATTGCAAAACCGAAATTGACAGGGTTTGAATCTGGTCATTTGCATAAGGGATTAAGGGGGAAAAAAAAATTTAGTACAAGATATACAACAACAACACAGCAGGAGCAACACAGCAGCAGCAAGAGCAACACAGCAGGAGGCTAGGAGCAGCAGCAGCAGCAACAACACTTGAAGTATAATGTACATAATTGTCATATTTGCAAGAGCAGGCAGCAGCAGGAGCAACACAGCAGGAGTAGCAGGAGGCTAGGAGCAACACAGCAGGAGCAACACAGGCAAACAGCAGGAGGCTAGGAGCAGCAGTAGCAGGAGCAACACAACAGGAGCAGGAGGAGGGTAGGAGCAGCAGCAGCAGCCAGCAGGAGCAATACAGCAGGAGCAAGTGAGCAACACAGCAGGAGCAGCAGCAACAACAACAACACAGCAGGAGCAACACAGCAGGAGGCTAGGAGCAGCAGCAACAGCCAGCAGGAGCAATACAGCAGGAGCAAGTGAGCAACACAGCAGGAGCAGCAGCAACAACAACAACACAGCAGGAGCAACACAGAAGGAGGCTAGGAGCAGCAGGAGCAGGAGCAGCAGGAGCAGCAAGAGGCTAGGAGTAGCACCCCTAGGAGCAACACAGCAGGAGCAAGGGAGAAACACAGCAGGAGCAGCAGCAACAACAACAACACAGCAGGAGGCTAGGAGCAGCAGCAGCAGGAGCAACACAGCAAGAGCAAGTGAGCAACACAGCAGGAGCAGCAGCAACAACAATAATACAGCAGGAGCAACACAGCAGGAGGCGAGGAGCAGGGCCCAGGAACGCAGCAGGAGGCTAGGGAGAGCACCCCTAGGAGCAACACAGCAGGAGCAAGTGCAGCAACAAAGTCAGGGAGAGTCAGGAGGAAAAAAGGCTAGGAGCAGCAGTCAACAACCACAAACAGTAGGAGCAACACAACAGGAGCAACACAACAAGCGCCAGGAGCAACACAGCAGGAGGCTAGGAGAAGGCTGAGCAGTAACAGCAGGACAATGTATAGTTGCAGACTAGCAGTCTAGCTGAAGCGGGCAAGCTGCAAAACACTTCAACAGCTCAAATTCATGTAACAAGACAGTTCAAGACTTCAAGTCACAAGAGCAGCAGTCAGCAGAGCAGCAGGAGCAGCATAGGAGCAGGAGCAGCACCGCAGCAGGAGCATGTATATTGTATAGTATCAGAAGCTGGCAAGCTGCACTGCTGCAGAACACTTCAACAGTTATGTGGTTTAGAATAAATATGATCAACTGTAATTATGTGATTCAGAATAAATAACAGTAATTATGTGGTTCAAAATAAATATGATCAATTAAGTAATCAGTTAGCATTTTAACTTTGAAGGATTATATCATGCCAAATGATCCATTAAGAAAAAAGCTTGAGAAATCTCCTGTAGTCCTGTGTACAAAAGTAACAAAACAGAAGTCAGAACTCAGAAGGCCCAGAACCAGAAGTTCGAACTTCCAAGCAGCATAACATTACTAGGGTGAAGCCAAAGAATGAGACAATCGTCCAATCAGTCACTTGCCCATATGCGAGCATAGCATATAACAATGAGCCAATGATTCAACATCTTCATCGCCTCAAACAGCTTATGAAAAATTCAACAAATATCATTAAAAAAAACCATAAAACAATTCCAAGAGGGTCATACTGTCATATTCCCTCTCTGGCTGTCCCCGTGAGCGAATGGTAGGTAGTGGTTGCCTTCACAGGCCATCCAAACAACCATGCCATTGCTACAAGTAGGGGTGTGCATTCGGTTAAAACCGAACTGAACCGAACCGAACCGAACCAAAGTAGGGGACCATTGGAACACCTCCGCATCAAAACACCAAAGACAAAAAAAACCTCAAATAAAAGCAAAAATTCAAGAGGCTTAGATGGCTTTAATGCATCATCAAAAACGAAGATGTCTCCCCTCAGGCATCAACCTGCTTGGCTGCTCCTGCAAAATAATAGTTGGATACATACCTGTCCCTCGATAGTTGAATCATACTGTTGAACCTAAAAAACATAGTAAAATATCATCACAGTAAAAGCAATTAAGAAAATATCAGGTGAGTAGGTAATTGGGTAAGGAACTAAGGACAGTAAGATTATAACTTCACACATGCACTGATGCTGCGATGCACATGAATGATAAGGATATATAAGAATGAATCTACAAGAGATGACCATAGAAAGTTAGGAACATGAACAGAAATGCATAAAAAATAAGTAAACATATTCAAACCTTAAGCTGACTTTTCAAAATTCAACGATTGCGACATCCAATTTCATT
>RXID01014313.1:0-173714 GCA_005019695.1 Trichopus zeylanicus subsp. travancoricus
AAAATTAGTTTATTTTTTAAAAAATAATATTAATGGTTGAATTAAAAAAATATATAGAAATTTTCTATTGATTTACCCAAATAAATGTGGGCTCCACCCAATTCCAAACTGGAATTGCGAAGTCCATTTTTTTAGAAGAGAAATTTAAATATCACTGTTCGAAATTATTAGAAATATCAATTTTCTAATTTCAAACAATATCATTATAACCAAATAGAAGTATTGGAGAAATTAAATCCTTAATTTCTCTAATTCAGGCTATTTGGAATTGATTCGAACAACCTCTAAATCTATCCTCATTTAGCACCTTAAAAGGAGATGGCTACCGTCACCGAGAATGTCGACTCCTAGGATGCCGAGCTCTATCTCTGGGACATTGCCACTGGTACCACCACGTGTCGCTTCATCGGCCACACCAAAGACGTGCTCTCCATTAACAACCACTAGATAGCCTCTGCCTTCCGCTTCTTACCGCTGTGGCACCCCCTGCTCTACCGTTAGCATTAGGGGTGTGCACTATTCGGTTTTAACCGAACCGAACCGACCGACCGAAACCGAATAACCAATTTGGTTCGGGTTATTCGGTTCTCAGTTCGGTTTCGGTTTTGAAAAAAAAAATTTTAATTTCGGTTTGGTTTCGATTTCTGATTTTCGAAAATCGTAAAAATCGAACCGAACCGAATTTTATATATACCTATATACCAGGGGTGAGCAAAACCGGCTCATTTTAGAACCGAAACCGGATTCTAAACCGGTTTTTCGGTTCCGGTTCTAAACCGGTTCTAAAACTGGTATATCGGAGCTCCGGCGTCACGACGATCGGCGAGGGCGAGGACGAGGGCGAGGTGGTGTCGCTGTGAGCACGGGGGCAAGCGCGAAGGCGAGGCGGCGTCGCTGCGAGCTCGGGGGCAAGCGCGAAGGCGAGGCGGCGTCGCTGCGAGCTCGGGGGCAAGGGCGAGGGCGAGGGAGAGGTGGTGTCGCTGCGAGCTCGGGGGCGGGGGCGGGGGCGAGGGCGAGGCCGAGGCCAAGGCGGCGGCGTCGGTGCGTTGCTGCGAGCGAGGGGTCGAGGCGAGGGCGAGGGCGAGGCCGAGGCGACGCAATTAAGGTTAGGATTAGGGTTTTAAATTCGGTTATAACCTAACCGAACCGAAATATTTCGGTTCGATTCGGTTCGGTTTTATTACTGTTCGGTTTGGTTTGATTTTGATTTTTGAAAATTTCGAAAATTTCGGTTCGGCCGGTTCGGTTCGGTTCGGTTCGGTTTTAACCGAATACACACCCTTAGTTAGCACCATGCTGCTCCTTGAATGGCCCTAACCGAGCTCGATTTGGGGTAGAAGAAGAAAAGAAGAAGAAGGTGGCGAAGAAGAGGAGAAATAGAGTGATTAGGAGAAAAAATATATATAATAAGGATTTGTTGAGGAAAACGTGGCAATCAAGGAAGACAAAAAGACATAAAAAGAAAAAGAAATGAATGGTTTAGGGAAAAAAACAGATAGAGAAAAGAAAATTTTAGTAAAAATAAAAAAAAAATGTTCTTATTTTATGTGTTATTGAGTTCACTCCGAATTTTCAGCCAAAGAGGGGTCTTAGGGTTCATTTAGATAAATTCTCAATTTGAAATTAAGAAATTAATCGATTCTATCAATTTTAAAAAATTAAAAAAATTATTTGAATTATTCAATTTCGATGTTTGGATAAATATTTTTTGGATGAAATTAAAAATTAATTAATTCTCTTAATTTTAAAAAATATATTAAATTTGGTACAAAATATAAAAATATAAATTATAAACACAAAATATATATTATTTGTTAAAACTTAACACTTTATTTATAAGTAAATAGAATAATAGAATATATTAATATTAAAAAATACGAAGTTAATTAAAAAATTAATATAAATTTAAAAATAGCCAAAAATAAAGAATTCTATAATTATAATACAATTAATTTAGGATTTATTTAATATTTTTTTCTTGTTAAATAGTTTAATAAACGTAAAATACATATATGTTAAATTTAATATTCAATTTAGTATGAAATACTAAAAAAATATAAATATAATTTATAAACATAACATATATACTTTTTTCAAAAAACAAATACTTGATTTATAAGTAAATAGAATACTATAATATATTATATTAGAAAAAGCTAAGTTAATTTAAAAATAATATCAAATTTTAAAATGACCCCCAAAAAATAAAAAAAATTCTATCATTTCACTACAATTAATTTAGGATTTATTTAATTTTTTTTTCTTGTTAAATAATTTGATAAACGTAAAATACATATTTTCTTAGAAAAATAATTTATTATTTCAAAAATTAATATAATTATTAAAATGACCTATAAATGGAGAATTATATACATATAACAAAATTAATTCAAAATTAATTTATTATATTTTAGCTAACAAGTTAAATAATTTGATAAACTTAAAAATTACAATTTTTTTAAAAAATTTATTTTTAGTTAAACAAATATTTTAAAATTAAAATATGTAAATCAATTTAAAAATTAAAAAATTTAAAAAATTAATTTATGGGTCCCACTGTAATTTTCAGGAATTGAATGAATTTCTCTCAAAATTTTTGGAATTCAAAATCAGAATTAGAGAAGGATAGACTTATCCAATTTCTTCAATTTTAAATATTAAAATTAGATCAAATATCAAAATTAGGAAATTAAAATTTTAATTTCTCTAATTTTTTTAATTACAAAATTGTGAAATCTGTTCAACCAGACCTTAATACCTCTACTATCATTTGACTTAAAAGGGACATTTTGAGCCCTTGACTGCCATTCGATCAAAGGATATTTTTTAAATTCCCAACTGTCATTTCGAACTAAAGATATTTGACTTTTGACTATCACCCTAATCTAATAACAACAACCTTCAAATCCTTGATCGTCATTTTGACCTAAAAGCACCCTTCGAGTCCGCAATTGTTATTTCGATCTAAGGACAATTTTGGCCTTTCAATCATTATCTTGGCCTAAGAATAGCCGTTGGACCACCCAATCGTCTAACTAAGTTAATCGATTAAATTAACCAATCCAATTAAGCTAATTAGTCCGATTCAATTAGATTAATCAAAATAAGCAAATTGATTGAATCAAATTAAACTCGAATCAACCATCAATCGAGTCAGTATTGACCAACTTTCATTGAATGGACTAAATTAAGTTGCCTAAACTAAATTGACTCCAAACTATGATAAAACTAAGTTTAAGGTAGACCAGCTTGAACCCGAGCTGGGTTTGAATTATGCCTGAACTAGAACCAAACATGAATTAAAATTAGATTTAAACCAAAAACTAAATTTAAACTTAAACTTAAACTAGAGTTAGATTTGATCTAAACCAAAATCAAATTTAAATTAAAACCGAACCAGTCCTCAACCAAAAATCAGGTCTGGAATAGAACCAGACCCAAACCAGAAGTAGACTTTAATCACAAATAGGTTTGAGCCATAACCAAACTTGAAACATAACCATGTCTGAACTTAAATCTAATTTGAACTAAAATCAAATCTGAATCATGATCATATATGAATTAGAACCAGAATAAAGTTTAAATTAAAATAAGATTTAAACCCAAAACAAACCTAAACTATAATTAATTTTGAACCAAAACCAAATCAAGTCCGCCTTGAACGTAAAGCAAGTAGAGGTTTGAACCAAAATCAAATCAAATCAAGTTGGCCTGAACAAAGATGGAAATCAAACAATTTAAGGCAAAGCAAATAACTTAAATTAAAGCAATCCAAATCAAATCAATTTGGATTAACGTGAAATAAGCCAAGTTAATTCAAGTTAGTTCAAATCAAATTAACTCATGTTAGCTCAATAAAGTCAAGTTAACCCAATCTAATTAAATTAGGTGGGCTGACAATAAGCCGAAGCAATTAGTCATTTTTTAAAATCAAGGTCACGTCAAAGTTAGTGTTGGCCCATATAGCAAACTTTGAGGGAGGGACGAAGGAGATTTTTAAAATAAAAAATTACAATTATAAAGAAATCTAAAGTCCAATAATAATTCACCAAGATATAATACAAATCTTAATCAATTAAATTTAAACCTCTAATTAATCACATGTACAATAAAATATAAAGTAAGATAAGTAAAAAAATATACTGTAATTTTTACGTGATTCAGAAACTAATCACTCTTATTTCATGGCCTCTGCCTTTCTTTTAAGGGTTTCAATCACTTTACTAGTAATGTCACTTTTTAAGATGAAGTTAAGTCTTAACATCTATTTGTCAACCACAAATGTTATTTTCTTTGAGTGAAGCCACATTAGTACAATTTTTTACTCCCACCGAGCAAATAACATTCCACACAGGAGTTTATTGTATATTCACACTCCTAATACCTAGAAGTATTTATAAGTAAAAAAGTGAAAAAGATAATATATTTGAAACTCATTACAAAGTCTCTTAAGATGAGTACAAGAGCAATTGAGGATTTACTTGAAATTAGAAAATTAAGAATATTGTTGGGGTTAGAAGACTTTGAGAAGGGAGATACTTGCTCTACGAATATTGAAAGTTCATTATTCACTAAGCAAAAAAGTCTCATATCTTTATATCTTTGTTGAAGTAGAAAACTAATCGTTTGGGAATCACCTCTGATTGTCTGTACCGAATCGATCATCCAGCTCGCTTCAACGATGGAAAGTTGAACTAACTGTTCTACTAATGTTAGAGGTTTGGTCGTTTGATGGTAAGTTTCGAACATCCAAACATCACAGGTTTGGGTGTCTGATCAAAGTTTTGGGTAATTGAAGTCTAAGCATGAATTTCTCAGAAGTTACGGCTTCCAAATTTTGATCGTTCGATCTTGGGATTTGAATGTTTGAAGCTGTCAAAAATTTTAAAGCTATTTCTGCTATATTCAGACATCCAAATCATGAATTTTGGGTATTTGAAGTTAACAAAGAAACTCTTGTTCTTACTGTAACTTCAACTTCATATTAGATATCATCTCAAACTAACCTTGGGTTAAATAATGAGACGGTTAAGATATTCTAAAATTAGTTTGTGTGCTAATCATAAGTTTTAAAAATTAATCTCAAAATAAATTCTTGACTCGACTAAAACAAATGACAATCTAAGCCTAATTGAGCTGAACTTGATTTCTTAAACTTTCTTTAAGCCATTTTCAATTTGTCAAGTTCCATTTGTTGATTCACCATCATGCCTCATCTTCAAGTCCATTTTTAAGTCCATCTACCTTTATGGTTTTTGAACGATCTTGATCTTTATTTCAAACTTGGTTTGGCTATTTACTGCACATGCTCAAGATATCATTATGGTTTGATCATCGTCAACACTACAAAAGGGCAATAGTTAGTTGGCACAAGCTAAGACTATCAACTAAGACTTTAAATCAAATAAAATTGAGATAAGCTCGCACATGTTAGGGAAGCAACCATGTTTACTTCAATAAAGTTAAAGTAGACTGATGTAAGCTGAAATGATCAATGACTCTTTGAAATCAAATCAAGGTTAGCTAGCATAAAGTTGATGCCATTAGCTACACTTTAAATCATAATTGAACTGAGTCAAGCTTGCACACAGTTAGGCAATCATCCAATGCCCAGTTTGAAACAAATTCAAATAAAGTTAATTGACATAAACTAGAGTAGTTAGTAATACTTCAAAATTAAATCAAAGCTAACTAGTATAAGCCAAAGTCGTTAGCTACACCTTAAAATCAAATTGAATCAAGACAAGTTTGCACGTGCTTAGACAATCAACCATGTCTAGTTCACTCAATCCAAGGTTGATTGATACAAGCCAAAGTCATCAATTAAAATCAAATTAGATTAACTACCACAAGCTAAGCTGTCAGAAATACCTCGAATCAAATCAAGAATGATTAGCACAAGTTAAAACTGCTAACTATATCTTTAAATTGAATTGAATTAAGAGAACTTTGCACACAGTTAGATAGTTAATCAATACCCAGTTTCGATCAAATTCAAACAAACTTAGTTGACGTAAGTAAGAGCAATTAGTAATTCTTCTAAATCAAATCAAGGTTAGCTAATATAAGCCAAAGTTGTAATCTACATCTTAAAATCATATTGAATCAAGATAGGTTTTGCACATGCTTAGACAACTAGCCATGTTTGGTTCACTCAAACCAAGTTTTATTGGTACATGTTAAAGTCATCAGTGAAACCTTAAAATCAAATCAGATTAACTAACACAAGTTAAAGTCGTCGGGAACACCTTATAGTCAAATTAAGGATAGTTAACACAAGTCAAGGTCGCTAACTATAAATCAAATTGAAGTAAGAAAAACTTGCACACGGTTAGATAGTAAACTAATGTACAATTCAAATCAAATCAAACAAAGTTAACCGACATAAGTCAAACCAATTAGTTATGCTTCAAAATCAAGTGAAGATGTAAGCTAAAGCCATCAGTGGCACCTTAAAAAACAAATAAGGTTATGCTGACACAAGTTGAAGCCATCGACACTTCTTCAAAATCAAATAAAGCACTAAGGTCTAATTCAAGCAAGCTCGTCTATCATGTCACATTCGGTTGAGTGCAGGGAGTAGGACAAATGGGCTAGCATGGGGCCTTCCCAATCCAATTCTTTCTATTTTTCTCAAGAATTAATATTTTAATAAAATTTTATTTGTAAAGTGAGAATATGACTTTTCTTAGTCCATATAATTTAAATATTATTAAATAAAATTTTATTTGTATTAGTTAGGTTTCTTATTTAGAATATTTCTTATATTTATCAAGGTAATTAATAATAGAGACTTATTTTTATTGAAAGTCATAGACCTATATAATTTGAAAACTCACCATAAATCAACTAATTTATCTGTGTTTTTTTTATTGCTTCTTAAGATTCTGTAGTCATTTTTAATGGTCGATCGTGATTCTATATCTACGTCTTGGGAGATGAAGTCACTCTTAATGGCCAAAATTACTCTTGGGTGCTTGTACAAATACCAGCTAAATTATCTTGCATGACCACAAAATATAATTATCATCTCTTATTCTTTGAATTGAATCCCATAAGATGGACGAACATTACAAGTTAGCTCTTCAATGATAATATGTCTCATGTTTTGAAGTAAATTTCAATCTCACATAATATCAATCAAATTATGAAAAAAAAAGTTTCGTTATCAAATAATCGCGACAATTTATCCGACCAACATGTTCCAAACATCGATAATGCAATTCCCAACCACTTCTCTATTTGCAATTGGTTCTCTTCTTAAACAATTTTTTTTTTTTGCAATAATATAACACAGATAGTTACCATAAATATAAATCCACCCGCTTTATTTTTTAATTCTAATCCTTGGTTATAACCTATCTATTAACCACCATAAAGTTAAAATCAAAATCAAAATCGAAACATGAGTCAAGTCATTGAAAAATAAGCGAAAAAAATAACAACAAGAACAATATTTCTTTGCCGAGAAAATATTAATTACCTGATCTCGCATAACAAATTTGTGGTCATACTTCATTTTAAAACCAGTTTTGAGAATCACATGCCATAATCCATAACTGGTTATAGCAAGCACTCGATCTAACATAACAAACATGCTAGCTCATGATTAAAATCAAGCACTGAAGAATAGCATGCACAATGGACAAGAGTGGGAAGGTGATGATCTCGAGCATGCACACTGTAAAGTGCATGGTTCGGGTGGAATTAGTTGAATCTACTTTATTCGGAGTTGAATTAAAATAAGTATTTAAGTAATTTTTAAAAAGGTTAAAATTCAAAAGTTACACCGAACACCAAAATTAATGTAATCGGAATTTTAACTTCACCAATTTCTTAATTTTAAAGTGAGCTAAACATACACTAAATTAATTCTGATTGCTAGTAGGAAGTGAAAATAACCAACTAAAAAATAAACTCAACCAATGGGAACTGAAGAGTAAGTCAAGAACTCAAGAGTGAAACTTGTCATGGATCATTTGACACCAGTTCAAATTACAGCTCGTTGGCTTGAATTACTTGGTCAGAAAGAATTCTCTAGAATTATGAGTAAATAAAACTGATTTATTATACCAATCTTATATGTTTTAAAATCAGAATCGGATTTCAATTTTTAAAAATCGAGAACCAAAACTATATCGATTTGAGTTAAAAACCGTTTTTTCGATTCTAATTCTGAACCGGTTTTAAATCGCTTCTAAAATCGCTATACCGATTTTTTAAATATTTTATTTTACATTAAAATCCTATAAAAATTTAATTTTAAATATATTGATACACAAATTATCAAAAAAATTTATTTTTTCATTATAATCCTATAAATATATAATTTAAAATATATTAATGTACATATAAACAAACAAAATTATATTTGAAAATTTTATATTATATATAAAAATAAATATATATATATATATATATATATTTAATAACTTGTACGATTCCGGTATACTTGTTTTCACAAAATATAAAATCAGAATTGGAATCGAATTTATGATTCTATTAAAATTAAGAATCGAAATTATACCGATTTATTTTAAGAACCTATTTTTCGATATAGTTCTTAACTCGTACGGTTCAAATATACTGATTTTTCATTTTTTTTACTCACTTCTATCTAAACTGTCCAAAATCTTAAAGCCCTTTTAAAGCCAAAGCTCGGCCCAAGAAACACTCTTCCATATCCGGGCTGAAATTGGGCTAGGATCGGCTCTTCGGCCCGTTCAGATCTTTCGGTCAATCTTGAGGCAATTTTGCGGCGGATGATGCCCTTCTTCCTCTCCAAGAAACGAGTACAGGATTTTAAAGCTTCCGCTAGGGTTCTCTGTCCCCACGTCTCGATCCCCAAAGTCTCGATAACCCTAATCGATCCCAGACCATCCGATGGCGTCAACTGGCGGCCAGGCTGCGGTCTCCTTCCTCACCAACGTCGCCCGGCTCGCCCTCGGCCTCGGCGCCGGCGCTACTCTCCTCAACGCCTCCCTCTACACCGTCGATGGCGGCCAGCGCGCCGTGATCTTTGACCGCTTCCGTGGCGTCCTAGATGCGACCGTCGGCGAGGGCACCCACTTCATCATCCCCTGGCTGCAGAAGCCTTACATCTTCGACATCCGCACTCGCCCCCACACTTTCACCTCCAACTCCGGCACCAAGGACCTCCAGATGGTGAATCTCACCCTTCGTCTTCTCGCCCGGCCTGACGTGCCCTTCCTCCCGACCATCTTCACGAGTCTTGGGACGGAGTATGACGAAAAGGTGTTACCTTCCATCGGCAACGAAGTCCTTAAGGCTGTTGTCGCCCAGTTCAACGCTGACCAGCTTCTAACCGAGCGGCCGCACGTCTCCGCGCTCGTCCGCGAGGGCCTGCTTCGGCGCGCAAGCGATTTCAATATCAAGCTTGATGATGTGGCCATTACGCATCTATCATATAGCCCTGAGTTCTCCTCTGCGGTTGAGAAGAAGCAGGTGGCGCAGCAAGAGGCGGAGAGGTCGAAGTTTTTGGTTGCCAGAGCGGAGCAGGAGCGGCGGGCGGCGGTTATCCGGGCCGAGGGAGAGAGCGAGGCTGCAAGGCTGATTTCAGAGGCTACGGCGGCCATGGGGAATGCCCTGCTGGAGCTGAGGAGAATCGAGGCTGCCAGGGAGATTGCGGCTACGCTTTCGAAGTCTCCCAATGTTGCCTATTTGCCTGGCGGGAACCAGATGCTGTTTGGGCTCAATCCAACTCCGGGGCGGTGATTTTTCTCTTGTTGCTTCCTTTTACGAATTTCCTGCAAAAAAAGGTCTTTGTTAAAGGCTTGATCGGACACCTTCTTTGGTTCTTAGTCTGTTAATCGCTAGAATGCTATAATTTGATTTCCTGGATTTCTGTTTTGTTTTGTGTTATAAGCAGACTAATAGTGGTTTGGGAAGTTTTTATGCCACTTTCTATTTTGACGTATTCTATTTTCTTTGCTCCGCTATAACTTAGTTTCATGTAAGTGCTTGTTGTTGAGGTTCTTTATTTCATTGTAGATTTGCGTGGTATCATGAATACTTCGGTTTAATTCAGCATGCCATGATGTTAATTTTGTTCTTCTAGCTTGATTTATACTTATTCCTTGGCATGCTTATTCATTTATGAAGTTCGCATAATATGAGCTTTGAATTCTATTTGTGTGCCTTTTGTTTCTTGCAGTGTTGTAATAATATGGGTTAATCTAAGCCTTGTTACTTGTAGTTATGGATCTTATAGCATGTTGCACTTGTCTATCTTTTTGTGGTAGCAGGGAATGCAGATGCTTGGTTGTTCACTTGTTAAATATCGTGCTTTAATTCTCAATCAGATTGCCCTTTAGAAAAGGAGGATAGAACCCTAGGCTAATACGACCACCCGCATTTCTTCATTTTGATTTTAATTTGGAACGTTTAGGTTAACATAGCAGAGTTAGAATCACAAATGTGACAGTGAATGCATATCACAACTTTGGATTTTTGTGAAACATGGGTCCTTAAGGGGAAGCCATATTTTTCTGGATGTTGATTTGCTAGCGGACACACCGCAAAATCCATGAGAATGTTGAGTTTGCATTTTTTTGAAAGTTGCTGCAGACTTACATGTTGGGGAAGAAAATCAGTTTGTTCAAATAGTGATGAAAATCATGATGTGTTGATATAGTATATCAAATCAAATTTTGGCGGGACAGTTGGTGCTGGTCCATGATTGAGGTTAGTAAAATATACTTAGAAGCCAAAGGAGATGGGTTGAAATAATGACTTAAGGTATGTTAAGTCCTTGTTCTGATGAATTGTAACTACATAATGGAATGTTAGTTTGGATAAGAGGTTTTTTTAGAATTAGTTATTATGTTTACATACAATTGTGAAGCGGATTTTGATGCTAGCAAGGGTTTGGGTTCTCTAGTGAGCGACACATGTTTGTTAACGTTGATTGTACATTAGTTAACTATTTAAGAGGGGTTGTGTAGCTGAAAAAAGAACTGGATACAATGATTAGTTGTTCACTAGAATTAGCCATGGATTAGTAATTTAAGTCTGACCTTACGTTGTAACCATCTAAAAAAAACTGATGTTAAAGCTCTGATTACATCAAACCAGTTTATTAGTATAATAATTCTGATATAGGTTATCAATAGTCATTGGGACTTTCTGATGTAGAACGCTCAAAGGAAGTTAAAAAAATGCCAAAAAAAAGCTAATTTAGAAGTCAAGGGGCCATGACAAATGATCTGATTCATTCTTTTATTTAACTTAGAATTTATCTTACTTAATACTTTCATATGTTGAAATTCTCTTTATTATAATGTCATTAGTCTCTCTTAGTAGGTGTTAATTAGGTTTTATTTTCGGATTCCACCAACTCCAAGACTGATTTTGAGCTGAATTCTATTCAGTTTAGGACTTGAGAAAGATAAATCATTATTTAGGATTTATTTTCGTAAGTCTCCTACCAACCCAATTAATGGGTTCAACTGAGTTATATTCAATTTAGGACTTGGAAAGACAGAAACTTACTCAAATAGGATTTCTGGTAATTGTATAAAGAGGCTTCAGCCCTATGGATGGGGAAATCACTTTTATTCTCAATAAAATTCTACTTTAGTGAATTTTCTCTTTTCTTGTGGATTCAAAGTATTCTTAGTAAAGGCAACGATGTTTTCCTCGTTTACCACGCTTGTTGTTACGTTAAGTGGTATCAAGGCGAGACTTTCCTTACTTAATGTCTAATGACGACGTAACCAACAACAATCCTAAGGATGGTGCTCCTGTGGGTAATCACATCAACCGTGAGAATTTTGACTTGACCATGTAAGCAATCCAAAACTTAGTTGCAAGCCTAATGCTGAATTTTGATCAATTTGAAACCCTGAATTAATCACGTCGATGGATCGATGAAGTTACTCGTGATCCAATTGGTCGAGGAAAGGCTCCGCAAGTGAATCCAAAGGGTTTACAAATCCTTGAAAACTTCAACGATAGAAGAAATTGAAGACATCCTTTATCGACCAGTTTCTGAGCATAATAAATGTTATGATTTTCGCTTGAAAATTGATCTCCCATCTTTCAATGGTCAACTTCAGATCGAAGATTTTCTCAATTGGCTTGATGAACCGGAACGATTCTTCGATTACATGGAGGTTCCAAATTTGAAGAAAGTGAAGTTTATTGTTTATCGTCTCAAGGGGGGTCCATCAGCATAGTGGGAACGCATCTAGTTGGAAAGAACACGCCAAAATAAAGCTCCAATTCGAGCATGGCCATGGTTGAAGGCTCTTCTTGAAAAGTAATTTCTTCCCATAGATTAGACCAAGTACTCTTTCAGCGATATCAAAATTGTCGATAGGGTAATCGCGGTATGAAGTCATATGCTGAGGGGTTCTATTGCCTAACAGAGACTGAATCTCATCAAGTGGCAAAATTTATTGGTGGGTTGCGCAAAACTATCTAAGATAGAATTTTCTTGCAACTTATTTGGATGGTTAATGAGGCTGTGAGGAGTGCAACTCGTGTGGAGTCCCAATTGGAGCGGACTTGTCATCAAAAATCAGGTGAGGAGAACAATTGGTGAGAAATCAAAAGGAGCACAATCTATTTCTAATAGAGGTGCAGCTACACAATCTTTTCGACTTCCCACACAAGTGAGTCTTGAAGTTAGATCTACAAGGCCATCAGGAAATACCGTATAAGTAAAGAACCTAAGTTCAAATCCTGATTTAAAGTGCCATCGCTGTGGAAAATTTTAATATCGTTCTAATGTTTGTCTAGCACAACAGCTTGTGAACCTGACTATTGAAGATAATTTTGTGGCTGACGATTTACATGACTTTAAAGATGATGACTTAGCTTGTGATCAAAAAAACTATGAAGATGAAATATTTAAGGAGTCTGGTGGTGAAAGGTCGTCTTTAATAGTTCAGAATCTGATGTACATGCCAAAACAAAAGGAATATTTACAATATCACAATATCTTTTGCACTCGATGTATGGTAAATGACAAGATTTGTAACATGATTATTGATGGGGGAAGCAGTGAAAATATCATCTCCACGATTATGGCCGATAAGCTTCAATTGAAAACAGAATCACATCCCTCTCCTTATAAGATCCGTCGAATTAAAAGGGTTGGTGAAATTAAGGTAATTAAATGGTGTTAAATTTATTTTTCCATTGGAAAATTCTGCAAGGATGAGCTAATCTATAATGTTATGGATATGGATGCATGTCATATCCTTTTTGGCAGAACTTGGCAATTAAATAAAGATTCTATATGTCGTGGATGAGACAATTGCTACATTCTTTTTAAAGATGGAAAGAAAATTATCTTCAACCCCATTGGCGAAGAGTGTCGACCCAAAATTTTACTAGAGGTTCACTCTTTTTTGATTGTGCAAAATTTTATAAATGAGGCTAAAGAGACACCTCAAATATTTGTTATGATTAAGAAATGAATGGAGACAATGTCTACTAAAGTTCCAAAAGGCTTGTAACCCTGCCTAGATGAATTCAAGGAAATCATGCTCGATGATTTTCTTGATGAACTACCCCCAATGAGAGATATTTAACACCACATTGACCTTGTTTTTTGAGTGAGTTTATCAAATCTGTCTCACTATAGAATAAGTTCAAAAGAGTCACAAATTTTACAAGATAAGGTTGAAGAGTTGATCAGAAAAAGAATGGTCAGAGTCAACATAAGCTCATATGCAGTTTCAGTCTTATTGACACCTAAGAAAGATGGAAGTTGGCAGATGTGTGAAGATAGTCGAGTTATCAATCGAATTACGGTCAAGTATAGATTTTCAATTCTTCACTTAGAAGATATGTTGGACATGTTGGACATGTTGGAAAGGTCAAAAGTGTTCTCTAAGATAGATTTGAGGAGTGGATACTATCAGATTAGAATTAGATCCGGTGATGAATGAAAAACAACTTTCAAAATAAAAGGACTTTGAGTGATTTGTTATGCCTTTTGAACTCTCAAATGTAACAAGTACTTTCATGCGATTGATGAATCAGGTATTCAAACCTTTCATTGGTCATTTTGTTGTTGTTTACTTTGATGATATCCTGATGTACAGTCATTATGAAGAAGAATATAAAAGACATTTAGCAGAAGTGCTTACTGTGCTGAAAACGGAGAAGTTGTACATCAACTCAAAGAAATGTCATTTTATAATTGACCACTTGGTGTTCTTGGGGTTCATGGTAAGTGTTGAAGACATTCATGTTGATGAAGAAAAGACAAAAGTTATTAAGGAATGACCGATATCTAGCAGTGTATCAGAAGTTAAGAAGCTTATATGATCTGGCGATATTATATCAGAGGTTTATTGAAACTTTAGTTCCATTATCGCACCAATAATCGAGTGTTTGAAGTAAAGCAAGTTCTTTTGAACTCAATAAGCAAATAGATGTTTCGAGTTGATCAAGGAGAAGTTATTTACTGCACTTGTTTTGGCATTGCCTAGCTTCGAAAAGTTATTCGAGTTAGACTGTGATGCTTCGTACATAGGCATTGAAGCTGTTTTATTCCAAGAAGGAAGATCAGTAACTTTTTATAGCGAAAAGTTGAGTAAAGCTCGAAAGAAGTGATCAATATATGAGCTGGAATTTTATACGGTTGTAAAAGGTGTTTGTTATTGGAAGCACTATCTAATTCAACGATAGTTCATTTTATATATTGGTCATTAAGTTTTGAAATTCATTGATAGTTAGAAGGACTTGAATCGCATGCATGGTCGATGGTCAACATTCTTACAGCAATACATCTATGTTTTAAAACACAAATTTGGATAAAAAAATAAGGTGATGGATGTTTTGAGCAGCAGGGCAACTTTGATGGTAACTATAAGTAACAAAATTGAAGGGTTTGATTATTTGAAGGAATTGTATGTCGAAGATGAAGATTTTAAAAAAGAGTTTAGAAAGTGTCAAACATGATAAAGAAGTGATTTATATCTTCATGAAGGTTTTCTCTTTAAGGATTTTCGTCTTTGCATTCCAAGGTGCTCTTTAAGAGAAAAGGTGATGAAAGAGCTGCATAACAGTGGCCTAGCAGGATATTTTGGGTGTGACAAGAGCATTGCACTTGTTGAAGAGTGCTATTATTGGCCACAACTTAAAAGAGATATCAATCGTTTTGTACAAAGGTGCTATGTATGCCAACCAGCTAAAGGAAGCTCTCAAAATACTGGTCTTCATATCCCATTATCTGTGCCAAATGTCCTATGGGAGGATCTATCGATGGATTTTGTTTTGGGCCTCCCCGGGTCTCAGCAAGACTTATATTCAATATTTGTTGTTATTGACAAATTTTTCAAGATGACACATTTCATTTCATGTAAAACGACAACAGATGCAATAAAGGCGACTAATCTATTCTTTCAGAAGATTGTAAGGCTACATGGAGTGCTAAAAACCATCACTTTTGATTGTGACACAAAATTTCTAAGTCACTTTTGAAGATATTGGGAAGGCGATTTGATACGTCTTTATAATTTAGCAGTGCTCATCATTTTCAAATAAATAGACAAACTGAAGTAGTGAATCGAACACTTGTAAATATCATTTGGTGCCTTATAAGAGACAAACCAAAGCAGTGGGATTACACACTCGCACAAACTGAATTCGCTTTCAATTACATGAAGAACAGGTCCACAGGAAAATCGCCATTTGAAATTATCAATGGGAGAACCTCAAAGCACCCGCTGGACCTGGTGGTGTTGCCCAAATTATCAGGAATAAGCATAGTTGTAGACAATATGGTGGAGAGAATTATTGAATTGCATAATGAGGTAAATAAAAAAAATAGAAGAATCCAATGTCAAATGCAAAATTAAAACAGACATTCATAAGTGTTCAAAAGAGTTTCAAGAAGGATATTTGTTAATGGTGCATTTAAGAAAGGAACAGTTTTCAGCTGTAAATTACAATAAATTGAAACAGAGAAAATTGGGTCACTGAAAATATTAAGAAAGATAAATGACAATGCCTATGTCATCGACATCTCGAAGGATTTGGAAATTTCAATAACTTTTAATATTCAAGATTTGTTTGAGTATCATGCACCTGAAAATTGCAAGTAACTACAAAATAATTTGAGAACGAGTTTTTTTACAAAAAAGGGACATTGATGTAGGACGTTCAAAGGAAATTCAAAAATGTCAAAAGAAGCTAATTCAGAAGTCAAGGGGTCATAGTAAATGATCTGATCCATTCTTTTATTTAACGTAGGATTCATCTTATTTAGTACTTTCCTATGTTGAAATTCTCTTCGTTATAATATTATGATTCTCTCTTAGTAGAAGTCAATTAAGTCTTATTTTCGGATTTCATCAACTCCAAGACTGATTTTGAGCTGAATCCTATTCAATTTAGGACTTGGGAATGATGAATCATTATTTAAGATATATTTTTGTAGGTTAACTTATTGAGGACTCCTATTAATCCAATTAATGGGTTCAAGCTGAGTTGTACTTAGTTTAGGGCTTGAGAAGGCAGAAACTTATTCAAATAGGACTTCTGGTAATTATATTAATAGGCTTCAGCCCTATGAACGGAGGAACTATTTTTATTCTCAATAAAATTTTATTTTAGTGAATTTTCTCTTTCTTGTGAATTCAGAGAGTTCTTAATAGAGGCAACGGTGTCTTCTTTATCTACCATACTTGTTGCTGTCATTTTCAAACATGAATTTTGCATAATTAAAGGTCATCTTTGCTTTATGCAAACCAAACGCCATCATTTTATGACAGTTTGGTTGCCCTGTATGTTGAAGGTAACATTGTGTGAGGACTGATTTTAGCCCCCATTACAGATTGTTTCTGCTTGTTCTGTATCGTCTGCTGTATTACTTGCATTGTCTTCATTGAGCTTTTGGATGAACAATTTTTTTGATAGAAGTGATTCATTCAGATACCATTGTTTTGCTTTCTGTTTAATTGGGGGTATTGATGTCTCTGTTGCTGCGAATTATCCTTGTAAATACTAGATAAGGCTACACAACTGTCGTCAATGACCCTTATTTTTTCTAGTGATAGAGATCTAAAAGAAGCTTCAAGGTGGTCTTCTTTTATTCCTCAGTTTTTAGTTATTAGAGAAGGAAAAAATTTACTGGATGAGGTTGCTTTTCTTATTTCGGAGTACATGAATCTGTTGTATTTTATGATTCTATTGTTTCTTTGATGAACTGTTTGGAAACATTGATGAACTAGTTCTTTGTTGTCAACTATCAGGCATTTTAATTTTTGTTCTAAAAAAACCTCTGGCATGTTATTTGATTCTTTAACTTTATTAAAGTTCTTATAGATTTCTCTCTCTGATGTGAAATGGTTATCCAATATTTTGGATTGAGGTCATTATGTCAGATTAGGTTTTAGCATCATCTTACCATGCGGCTGATCTGATTGATGATTTGATCATATCAATGGCTTTAAGACCACCCAATCATATGATTCATTTTGCAACTGGATTTGCATATACTTGGTAGAAATTTATTTGGGGCTGACATAATGCTATTTCATCACACATTTTTGAAGGCAAATTATTTTGTTACACCTGACATTAGAATAAGAGAACCAAGCATAGAGGTCAGTTTACCTTGTACTGGAGTGCTTTTTGACTGTGCCATCTTCTGCAACCTTGGTCTTCCTGTCCCACCTGGAAAGCACTTCTATCATCGAGGTAGAAGGAAAGCGAATGTACTAAAGAGCGTGAAGAGTTGGGAGTTGTATTTGAATGAGTTAGCTCCTTAGAAAGGGTACGGGTTTCATTTACATACCTGGAGAGTATTGCTTTGTTAGAGAAAGGAGAACAGGCTGGATAAGTGAAGACGGGAAAGAGTACAAAGCTTTCCTTGACAGGCTAAATATAAAGCAAGCAGCATGGGAAGTAAACGACTGGGAAGGCACCAATAAACTGTGTCCTCAAACCAGGGGTTCGTTGATTAGTGACGTGTTTGTTTTGAATGATTTCAGAAATTGCGGATTTGACATTTGTGTTATCCGAATTGGCAATTTAAAGCTTTTTTATTTTGTTGGAATTTAAAATTTCTGAAATTTTAAAATTTTGGGATTTCTAAGTTCATGGATTTTCAACCAATTTGTGAGGTGGACAGAGACCTTGATATTTGAAGTACTCCAATATTGTGCTCACGCTGTTGGGCGGAAAGCTTGATGAGGCCTAGAATTTTTGCAAAATGCTCCCTTTTTATGTTTTTCTTTTCTGGAAATTTGTGTATTTACCGGTGACGCCTTTGAAAATTTAATTTTTCATGTGCCTTTTGAGGGCATTACATGAGACCCATGGACCCATATCGATGTCCATGTCTAATTCTAGTGATTTAACAACAGAAATGCAAATATAAATGTATAAGAGATTAAGGGTGTTTTTCCTAAGAAATCGTCCGATATTAGCACATAAATGTTAGATAGTAGAGAACACATACAAGTAATTCGAACTAAAGATTATTTTGTAAATGAACTCGAATTTAAGGGGTGTTAGTCCTTCTAGTTATTAGGTTTGAGCATGTGATGTATTATTACTCTTGATTTTGGTTCAATTCAGGATTCATACAACTCACACAAATTTTGAGAGTTGTACACTCAATTTAAAATGTGCGTGATTTTTTCAAAAAGATCTGTGAGAATCTTTTTCGTTAAACACAAGATATATTTATTTTAGAAATATTCAGTTTGTATTTGTGTATATATGCAAGACTACAAGTGTAGAATTATACTCATAAATAAATAAAATAATTGGTGAAAATTTATTCATGATCTCAATAGGAAGGGATCCAATCTATCTCTAACCCCTTTTAGAATTTTTTTAAGATAGTAGAAATATATGCAATATCTTTTAATTAATTTTTAGCTTACAGGTCCTGATCTAAATGAGAGAGAAAGGATAAAAAAAATTGATGCCAATGATGCGAAGCAGGAAATGAAAAGTGAGAGGAAAATGATTTTGCTGAAGTTCATGTGACCTTTCATTTATCCAAAATCATGAACTGAACACCTATGCGGATTTTTTGACAGTTGGATTTTGGTTGGAAATTTATAGTTTGTATTCAAGCTAAGTAGATAAGTTGATTGAGAGAAAAGGTAGAATTGCCCACTGCCCAGGGCTTTCCTTCAGTGTGGCTCGCTGCCTGAGAGAAAAGCGAGGATTGCCCATTGCCCAGGGCTTTCCTTCAGTGTGCTCGCTGCTTTACAGAAAAGCGAGGATTGCCCGCTGCCCAGGGCTTTCCTTCATGTGGCTCGCTGCCGGAGAGAAAAGCGAGGATTGCCCATTGCCCAGGGCTTTCCTTCAGTGTGGCTCGCTGCCTGAGAGAAAAGCAAGGATCGCCCACTGCCCAGGGTTTTCCTTCGGAGTGGCTCGCTGCCCTTTTCGATTTCTCCCTTTGTCAGTGTCGAGCTAATGAAACACCATCAAAAAATACAATGAATTCTCTCTCAAAATTCCGAAGAAAATTCGACGTAATTCTTCAAGAAAAACTCTTGGTAAAAAACCTAGAAATCAGCTGGTTTTTATAGGAGAAAACAGGGCAGGCAGCTCCTCGTAAGAGGAGCCTCGAGGCTCGAAGCAAGCATGCCCTAAGCCAAGTGGCACCGACCGGCTAGCGTTGACTTTTTCACATTGGCGCCTATTTGGGCGCAAGCGCTAGTCATTGACGCCTGCTCATTAGAGCCTTAGTTACGAGTGGTCGCTAATCCAAAATTTCGAGGTGATTTTGTAAAAAGGTTTAAAAACTTTAAAAATTATAAATATGTCCAAAAATATCAAACTGTCCAAAACTCTTCAAACTTCTAAAATCAAGTTTCATTTTTCTTCTAAGAAAATTAATTTCAAACATAGGTTTGAAACTACATCCATAATTTTATAAATAAGTCTCTAACATTTAAAATTTTATAAATAAATTCTGATTAAAGTGATTTATACAATGAAAACCCCCACCCTTAAGCTTTGAAAATCATATTTAAACAATCTCATGGCAGGAAATTCAAAAATTCAATTTTCATTTGTAAATAGATTCCAAATGATGGGGATCAACCCTCAAATCAAATTCAACTAAGAAAATTTGAGCCAAACTAAAATCCAGGTCACCTATCTCCATATACGATATCCTATACTAGAGGATCACTCGTCTTGGTACGAATACCCATATTATTATTGGAGACACATATAGCTTCACAATCTTTTGAGGTATAGATAAAGATAAGAAGGGAAGACTTTTTTCTTCTTTAGTTGAATCTCTCTCTATCTTATGCATGATTGTTTTTTCTCTACTATTAATTTGGGCATTAGAGCGCACATTGCCAGTACCGCTCAACGTGTTTTTTTTTCTTGTGAACGATAGTAACTTATGGAGCATGAATTGCATTGTGGTCTGGTCCATAGATTCGATCTCCATCAAATACCGCTAGAGGAAAGGCCGCGTCATCACTGGTCTCACCATCATCTTCTTCCTCTCGGAGCACCCATTCTACCATATCCAACTCCCTAGTCCGCGAAGCTCCAAGTGGTTTGCAGGGGAGTCCACTTAAAACTCTTCTAAAGACATCTTATCGACTTTCACACTAACTGGTCTTAGCTTTCCCTTCTATCCACTCCTCAATTAGTGGCCTCAGCATCCATGCTAGCGACCTTGTACCATGTCAATCTCGATGCGACAACCTCTTCGGCCAAACTCTTCACTCCCCCTCCTCCCATCTACCATGTTCTTCATCTCCGACTCCTCTCCTTTGCTTCCCCAACAAATTTGTCCATGTTTAGCCCAGATATACCCTCTGGCACCCTAGATACCCTACTCAGTTTAGATACATGGTGTGTTAGTTTGTGACTTTATAGACTATTTATTGATTTATTTTTTTAAAATAGGTTTGATTTTACAATTCGGGTCAGACTGTTTGAAAATATAATGAGTGGCTTAAATTTGATTATCTGATTGATATTTGTATGATAATAGATGACAGCATAGACGAAGTCAAATTTTATATGTATACTGATTTGGGTATTCCGTGATATGTTGAAATATTTTATAGTATACCCAGTATCTAGTCTCATCTTGAGATTGCCTGCTTGGAGGAGGATATAGATTTAAATTGATTTATTTGAATTATTTGGGATTTAAACTTTTTTATAAATATTTGGCCTTATTTATAATTAAAAAATTTTGATTTGTAATTATAATAGACTTGAGGCGTTTTTTTTTGCAAAAAGCCAAATCAAAGTTAAAGAAAGAATTGAGAATGAAATCTTCTCTATTTTTCTTCGTTCTCGAACCATTTGAAGTTTTTTTTTATTTGAAAATTTTCGTCTTCTTCAACTCTTTCCTATCAAAGAGTGGCGAAGACTTAATGTGGATTAGTTAAAAATTGTAGATAAAGATTTTAGAATTTTGTTTCAGGCCCTAAAATATGTAAATTCGTTTAATTCAGTTTTAAACTTAATTTTCTTGTTGGTCTTGTATCAAAAGATAAAATTAGAGCACAAAATTGATATCAGAGTCAATTTTTGATGGTTGGTCTTCGAAAAATTGAGTGATAATTTATTTTTTGTTGAATTTCTCTAAACTTAATTTAGGAAAATTGAGTTTTTGTCTCAGGTTTTGATTGAAATGGCATTGAATAGTCTATTGGTATACACAATTCTATTGGTGGAGAAAATTTTGAGATTGAATTTCAAAATTTTGGTTTATGATGAGTTTTCTTAAATCAGTTGATTTTTTACAATTTTTTGTAAATTAAAATTTTAAGAGGGCTTTAATGCAAAATTATTATTTAATATAATTCATTCCAATTGAATTGCAATTTGAATTCAATCTCGGTATTATGCTTATGTTAATTGAGATTGTTAATCTTGATTAATTAAGCTAATGACTATTTAGTTAATGAAAATAATATTTTCATTATTATTTACTCATGGGTATTATTTAAAATAACCAAACATTTTCCCAAAATATTTTGAGGTTATTTTTAATTTATAAATATTATTATTATTTATTTATTTTTAACTTTAGTCAATTTGACCCAAAGATTGAGTTAATGTAGAAAAGAAATAAATATAGAATATTTTGGAAATTTATTTGTGATAAGAAAAAAAAGCCAAAGTGGACTTTTATTATTTATTGTGATTATTATAGATTTTATTAATGGGATCTCATGATTTGTATTATTCTCCCAAAGGAGGTAGTACAAGATTATAATTTAATCCCAATTCTGATTTTGCTGGTGATTTGTGAGATGTCGTGATTTATGTTAGTCTTCCAAAAGAGTTAATATAATATCACAATGATAATCCCTATTTTAATAAATAAAATCATGGATTATTTATTATTGAAATGTATTTGTTGTGTATCTGAGCTATCTATTATAAAATTTATTGTATGGAATCTAGTAGTAAGCTCTTCAAGGTTGAGATCTTGAATGAATCAAATTACTTGACTTAGAGAAATGAACTAGAGGCTCATTTGGTATTTTAAGGTTTTGGCATTGCTCTTGACACTACTGAACCGCCTATTGAGTTTAGCTAGTTTGAAAGATCTCAGTTTGAAAAATTACACAGAGCAGATAAATTAGCAAAACTAATAATCAGGAGAATAGTTTTTAAAATAATTCATGTCATTTTACCAGATGTTTATTCTACCAAAGAATTACTTCAGAGTATTCATGATAGGTTTGTTGGGTCCTCTAAAGCAAAGAAATTGTCGTTGACTTGCAACCTCCACCACACAAACTTGGCTAAGCATGGGAATGTTCAAGAGTATATCTTGACAATATTTTTCAAAGGACATGAGTTGGAATGTCTGGTTTTTTTTAGGCAAATTATATTGATGTTTCTCGTGATGCATGGATTGTGGATTCGGGATCATCGATCCATATATCAACTACTATGCAAGGATTTTGGACCTAAGAAAAATAGATGATCAGGAGAAGCATGTCTTTATGGGAAACAATGAGCAAGCTGAGGTCATTAGTGTTGAGACATACACTCTGATTCTCTATGCTGGTTATACTGTTTTACTATCAAATATAGTTCTTGCACCAGCTATCAAGTGTAACTTATAGTCGATCTCCTGACTTACAGAAGTTGGTTACTGTTTTGGTTTTGGCAAAAACTATGTATCTCTGATGTATGATAGTGTTGTTGTTGGTACTGATACTGTATTTGATGGTTTATATAAATTGCATGTGAAATTGAAAGTTGACTTTACAGTACAATGCTATAATATTGATTCCAGACATAAATTTTCTTATGATCTAAATGTACAGTTGGATAAGAATTTTTCTCATCTATAGTATTATTGCTTGGGTTATATTGGTAGAGATGTCAAATTTATTAAGCAGGGCACATCTGTCACAGGAAGAAAGAAGAAAAGAATTGAAGTTCAGCATGAGTCAGATAGAGCTAAACAAGATGAAGCATCGATGGCTATGCTAGACCAGTCAGATGATAGACCTAGAAGAATTTGTAAATCAGCTATATCAGATGACTACGTTACATATTTAGAGGAAACTGGAGATATACATATTCAGAGTTCAGAAAATTTAGATGAGATACATATGTCACTGATTACGAAAAATGATGATCCACTGAATTTTTTAGAAGTCATAAGCAATAAGAATGCAAAATTTTGGTTGAATACAATGATTGAAGAAATCGACTCAATGCAAAAAAAATGAGGTTTGGTCTTTAGTGCAAAATCCTATAAACCATAAACAATTGGCTATAAATGAGTCTGTAAGATTAAATTGAAAGCCAATGGTGAAGTTGACAAGTATAAAGTAAGGTTAGTTAGTAAAGGTTACACTCAGAGAGAAGGAATTGATTATGATGAGATATTTTCTCCAATTTCTAGAAAAGATTCATTAAGAATCTTTATGCCATTGGTTGCATACTATGACTATGAATTCATTCAAATGGATGTTAAAATAGCATTTCCGAATGAAATTCTTAAAAAAGAAATTTATATGATTCAACTAGAAGGGTTTGTTAGAAAAGATAATGAAACAAAAGTCTGTAGACTACATAAATCTATTTATGGTTTAAAATAAACATCTCAACAGTGGTATATTAAATTTCATGAGATAATCACAAAATTTGGCTTTCCGGAGAATATAGCTGATAATTGTGTATACCTGAAGGTCATGGGGGTAAAGTTTAAATATTAATATTATATGTTGATAATGTCTTATTAGCTAGTGATGAATTGAATTCTCTCGAAGAAACTAAAAAGATGTTGTCTACACTCTTTGAAATAAAAAATCTTGGCAATACTTCATATGTCTTGAGCATTAAAATATACAGAGATAAAAAATGTTGATTGTTTGGGCTTTCTCGGGAGACATATATTACTAAAATTCTTCAAAAATATGGTATGAATAATTATAAAGCTACAGAATAACCTATAGTCAAAGGTGATAAGTTTAATCTTTAGTAATATTCTCAGAATGAAATTAAAAGATGGGAGACGCAGAGAAGTCCCTATGCTTCAATCATTAGTAGTTTGATGTACTTGATAATCTGTATCCATCCAATATTGCTTTTGTTGTGAGACTTTTTGGCAGATATCAGAGTAATCTATGAATGATTCATTGGAGGGCAGTTAAAAAGATTTTTCATTATGTAAAGAAAACCCTAAATTATGTGCTTCTATTTGATGGTTATAAATTATTAAATATTTTTAGATATACAGACTATGATTGGAAAGGATGTGAGGATAGTTTAAAGTCAACATATGGATATGTGTTTACTTTAGTAGAGGGAGTTATTTCGTGGCGTAGTATGAAACAAACTACTATTTCTTTGTCAACTATGAAGGCAAAGTACATAGTTTGTTGTGAAGCCAGTAAACATGCTATGTGGTTGAAATATTTTCTCTTTGACCTTCAAGTGGTTGATCATCTTGACAGGCCAATGCAGATAGTCTGTGATAATAATGCAGGTATATCATTTACTAAGGATACTAGATGTCATTTTAAAGTAAAGAATATTGAGCTGTAATTTCATTATGTTCGTGAAAATGTTCAAAAAAAATTATTATTTCACGGATCTCCTCTGCAAATAATCTAACTGACCCAATGACTAAAGGTCTTACGGTAAAAATATTTAAAGAGTATGTCAATCGTATAGGGATAGTTTGTAAAGATGATATCATGTTTTGATTGTTACATGCATTTTATCTATTTATAATTTATTTATCAGTAAAATATTTTTTTTCATTTGAAGTGATTTTATTGATGTGTTTTATTTTTAATATTCTAATTTGAAATATGAAGTCCTTGAGAATGTCATGGGTCACTAGGTAGGTTGGTGATGACCACCTACATAAGGACCTAGTGATCATGTGTAGGTGATTTCTAAAATATTTGAGGTGAAGGTATGATTGGGTATCATATCCGTTTTATACCTCTCACTTAGATAAAGTACATTAGCACTTGTGGAATGTCCTCATTAAAATTTGTGCATCTAAGTAACGTATTTATGAGAGAAGTACAAAGCGAATAGACCATCAGTGGAAAAGGCATGAGAATTCTCACCAGTGTTATATTTTATTGTATGCCTTATTCCACGAGCACATATTCTATACTTCTATTTGATGTTATTCAGCTTAACTGATGTGGTAATTTACTTACTTTGACATGAAAATAGTTGATATATCATTAGTATATATCCATCCATGGTTGTATATGTATGGGGACTACTGAGGAAGAGTGATATGGTCTATTATCTCTGAATTACACAATTGGGATCTCATGTAAAAATTAATTTCTTAAAAAATATTTTCAGTATACATCCACCTATATTGTATAAATAAATAGATCTATAGGCCAAGTAAGGGATTGTCAGTCTTGTGGTCTTATAGACAGTTTATTGATTTATTTTTTTAAAATAAGTTTGACTATATAATTCAGATCAGATAGTTTGAAAATGTAGTGAGTGGTTCAAGTTTGACTGTCTAATTGATATTTGTATGACAATGGATGATAGTATAGATGGAGTCAAATTTTATATATGTGCTTATTTGAGTATTTTGTGATGGGTCAGAACATTTTATATTAAACCTAGCATCTGTTCTCATCTTGAGATTGCCTGCTTGGAGGAGGATAAATTTTATGACACTGAGTCCAATTAAAAATATGGATTTAAATCAATTTATTTGAATTACTTGGGATTTGGACCTTTTTATAAATATTTAGCTTTATTTGTAATTATAATAAACTTGAGAGGCCTTTTTGCAAAAAGTCAAATCAAAATCGGTTATAATTCAGAATGAAATAGAGAAAGAATTGAGAATAAAATATCCTCTGTTTTTCTTTATTTTATAGTATATTCAACATCTGTTCTCATCTTGAGATTGCCTGCTTGGAGGAGGATAAATTTTATGAGACTGAATCGAATTAAAAATATGGATTTAAATTAATTTATTTGAATTATTTGGGATTTGGACCTTTTATAAATATTTGGCCTTATTTGTAATTATAAAATTTTAATTTGTAATTATAATAAACTTGAGGGGCCTTTTTGCAAAAAGTCAAATCAAAGTCAGTTATACTTCAGAATAAAACAGAGAAAGAATTGAGAATAAAATCTTCTCTGTTTTCTTCATTTTATAGTATACCCAACATCTGTTCTCACCTTGAGATTACCTGCTTGGAGGAAGATAAATTTTATGAGACTGAATCTAATTAAAAATATGAATTTAAATTAATTTATTTGAATTATTTGGGATTTGAACCTTTTTATAAATATTTGGCCTTATTTGTAATTATAAAACTTTGATTTGTAATTATAATAAACTTGAGGGGACTTTTTACAAAAAAGTCAAATCAAAGTCGGTTATAATTCAGAACGAAATAGAGAAATAATTGAGAATAAAATCTTCTCCGTTTTTCTTCATTTTATAGTATACCCAACATCTGTTCTCACCTTGAGATTGCTTGCTTGGAGGAGATAAATTTTATGAGACTGAATCTAATTAAAAATATGGATTTAAATTAATTTATTTATTTGGGATTTGGACCTTTTTGTAAATATTTGGCCTTATTTGTAATTATAAAATTTTGATTTGTAATTATAATAAATTTGAGGGGCATTTTTGCAAAAAGTCAAATCAAACTTGGTTATAATTCAAAGAAAGAATTGAGAATAAAATCTTCTTTGTTTTCCTTCATTTTTGAACCATTCGAAGTTTTTTTTTATTTGAAAATTTTCCTCTTCTTCAACTCTTCCCCATCAAATAGTGGCAAAGACTTAAGATGGATCGGCTTGGAATTGCAGATAAAGATTTTAGAATTTCATTTCAGATCCTAAGGTATGTAAACTTATTTAATTTAGTTTGAAACTCATTTTTCGTGTGAGTCTTGCATCAAAGGATAAAATTAGAGCCCACACTGTAGTTGTTGTCCTTCTCCGGCAAAGCCATCGTCATAGCAGGCTAGAGATCCTCATCCTCTTCAACAACTCAAGCCCCGCAGCAAGCCCCTGGTCTTGGTTAGCAACTCTGCCGACATCCTTTCGTAGCTTGATTTTTGGCTAAGCTCTTGATAATC
The DNA here is from genome assembly GCA_005019695.1 of Trichopus zeylanicus subsp. travancoricus. NCBI lineage: Eukaryota > Viridiplantae > Streptophyta > Magnoliopsida > Dioscoreales > Dioscoreaceae > Trichopus > Trichopus zeylanicus. Next base: position 27,549 of record RXID01014313.1, read on the forward strand.
TCATTTTTCAGCCCTGCTAGCAAGACCACCTCCTTCTTCATGGTACTGCTTGCACGCTCCTCGATCAACACCTTTCATGGTCTCATCACCTCAGTGTTTACCACTTGCTTCCTATTTTGCCTCTTTATAAACAGGTGCTCAGCAAGCAATGTAGTAGGAGAAGGCATGAGGGATAGAGAGAAAATTATCGCCTTCTCATCATTATAGATCTTTAAATCTACAAAAAGATAGAAAAATAATAAACTTAAAATAAGATAATATTATTGATAGAAAAACTCTTCTCTCTATTATAACCTTGGATTGTATATATAAATCTCTAATAAACTTAGAGTTCTATTTGGTGTATACTAAAAATAAGACTTACACTCCAATAAGAATTCTACTTAATATATCTTAAATAAAAAATCTAAATCTTATTCTTTATTAGGCTAGGCTGTTATTGACTCGGACTAATAAATAAATTCTAATTTTGACTAATATAAATACCGAATTAGCTAAAATAGTAAATAAGAAAATTATAGGAATCGATCTTAGCTTTTCAATGGATGGTTATTTGCTAGATTTGGATGAATATTTTAGGAGATATAGCCTTCGAACTATAGTTATACTAATTTTGATGGATCCTAATTGAAGTTAAAATTTAACTTAGACTGAATCTCTAATTTTACTATAAAAAGGATATAGTTATCTTATATCAACATTTGTTTGACCAAATGCTTCTTCTAGTGAATGCATACAATGCCAATCAAATTGGTGAGTAGTGATATTGGGCGTTGCTTCGATCACTATCGCCACCTAATGGAATAGTCCTTCCACCCCCATATACTCAAAGAATAGGATACTTCTGCAATGGTTTTCACTTTCTACTCTCTGATTACATAAATAATTCTATATATGCCATGTGGGCCTTGGAAAGTTGTAGCATGCAGTTCTTGGTTCTCAACTCCAATGGGATCTCAACATGCATTGTGTTCAATTTTGTCAAGCTAGGACATTTCACCTTCTCCTTCATTGTTGAAGTTCTTGAAGGGTGTGCTCATAAGTTGTTTGATGAAATGTCCATAAGAAGAGAGTGTAAGAAAGAGTATGCCTCCAATTTGCTCAACTGAGTGCCTTACTCAAATAACTTCACCATTGTAATCTCAGGTGCATTCATTCCTCTATACCTCCCATTATCTTTCTTAGCTTTGCATAATGCCTCTCTTTTCACTTGTGTAAGGTGCACATGGCAGACTATGGACGAGACTTGCAATTAGGAGTGAGCAAAAAAAAAAATCAAAAAATCGGTATACCGAATCATACCGGTTGAGAACCACATCGAAAAATCGGTTCTCAAAACAAATCGATATGGTTTCAGTTCTTAATTTTGATAGAATCAGAAATCCATTTTTGATTTCGATTCTATATTTTGTGAAAAATCAATATACCAGAATTATACCAGTTATTAATATATATATAATATAAACTTTTAAAATATAATTTTTTTTATGTTATATATATAATAATATGTTTAAAATTAAATCTTTATAGGATTTTAGTGTAAAATAAAATATTTTAAAATCAGTATATCGGTTTTAGAATTGGTTTAGAACTGAAACCCAAAAAATGGTTCTTAACTCAAACAAATATGGTTCTAGTTCTCGATTTTTTTAAGAATTGAAATCTAGTTCCGATTCTAAAATATGTAAAATTGGTATGATAAACTGGTTTTGCTCACCCCTACTTACAAGACAAGAGTAGCCGTAACTTGCTTCATTCTAGTTGTTAATGTCATGGTTTCATTGCTTTGTAATATTATTACAATGTCCCTTCAAGGTGGTTATTGCTTCCAAACTCTCGTGATATGTCTCCGAGGTGGTCTATAAAATGCTTATGAGAAACCCATGAGGTCTTGACTACTAGAGGGATAAATTCAGCACCAAAGGCTGTAGCTAGTGGATTTCTTTAGCTTTACATTGAATGCATAAGGTTGTTTTCCAACCAACGAACTCTAAAATTACTTGGAAATATTAGAAGGGTTTATCTTACATAAGACAATGAGCAAGTGCAACAACTAATCTCTTTTTTTCAACCAAGTATCATTTATAAAGCTTAAATTATACCTTATCGACCTTAGCGTTACTTAATATAGCTTGTGCAAGCAAAATACTTTAGATTCCACACCTACTAGAAATGAAATTCACATGCTTTCTCATAGAAGTATTATTTCTTTGTTGATGTGTCAAAAAGCAATGTTGAGCTAGAACTAAATTTTAGGGCAAATCGAGATCGAACCAAGACCAGAACTATCGGTCTCACATTGCACTAGGGCATGACAAGGTTTTGAAGGGCTATAAGTTTTACAATTCGGCTACCAAGAGATGAGCTTCACAAATTGGTCCTCAAAAGATGAGGTCCACAATTTGATCATCAAAAGACAAGGTGCATAGCTCAACCATTAGAAGGCGAGCCTCACATCTTAGTCATCATATGAGTAGTTCTATAGCTTAGCCATCAAAAGTTGAGCTTCATGGTTTGGCCATCAAGAGACGAGCTTTACAACTTGGCCCTCGAAAGTCAAGTCCTATAGTTCTTGTAGGATAGGACAATGGCTCACGTATGACAAACTATTGGGATATTTTATACCCTCCTTTTGTCTCTACAAGGGATAGCCTCACTGGAGCGTTAGGGGACAAACTCTTACACCACCAACTCTTTGTGCCACCTATGTTGACTACTACATGTGCTCCACCTCCCACCACATAAGAAAACCTGTGTGATTGCAATATGCAACACCAAGCAAGGTTCCCGAAACACCCTAAGCTAACTCACACACCAATGATGGTAGAGTTACTTAATAAGGTAAAGTCAAGTTATCCAAAATACCCTATATAATAGGGCCCAAAACATCGAGGTAAAGGGTTCTAGTTCTCTCCCCTCTTTCCCCCACAAGTTCAATTCCAGCATATACTTTTTTCTGCAACAAGCCCTAGCTTCGATCAAAGCAAAAGGAACCAAGAAAGGATGATATATTGACTTGAGCGTCTAAGCGTCTTCCCCTGGTCACCACAAGACGAGTAGTATTTATTTTTCTGTGTAGGTTGAGATCGACTAAAGAGAACCGGTAGAGCTTATAGGCTTCAACCAAAACCAGATAAACAAAACATTTTGTGATTTCATTGAGATTTGCTAGAAAACCCATCTCCAAATAGCTAATGATAATCATGCCACCAAGACAGTAGCACCTTGAGAAGTAGGCGGTGACTGGCGCATCAAAGTAGATGGTGATACAACAAGATTTCTTAGGGGATACTCTAGACCCTTGTCTCCAAGCAATAAGGGCCTCACTAGAACTAGGTCCCAGTCAGCCAGGATTGAATAGTGGGGGCCGAAATGAAGAGCTAGTCTCCAAGGGCGAGTTTGCACAGTTGATTAGTGAAGATCCTTGACATTGCCCGATTGGTAAAAGCATAGGTCTAGGCGGCATAAGTGTGTATACCCACCTATTATCCCCCAGGTGGCCATGCTACGCAAGAGAGTCCTCAAAAAGAGGACGAGCCGTGCCAGCAAGCAACAAAGGGCCACTCGAGCTAGGTTGAAAATCAGCATGCTTTCAAAACTTTTGTATGATAGAAGGGTCAAGTGCGAATCTTGGAACCGTTTGTTGAGACAAACACAACATGAAGCAACAAAAAAAATGGAGAAGCACATCACCTAGCTGGTGGATGAAAGATTACGAGGCATAGCAGAGCCTAAGCTAGCACTAAGTAACGTCATAAGCACATTAAACCCACAGCTTATAGTTGAGCCTCCATAGCGCAAGTTATAGCAACCACCTAGGGAGTTGTACAATGGGACCAAGGGTCCACTAGACAGATTAAATTGTTCAAGAACAATATAATACTACATGGACCAACAGAGATCACCATGTGCAAGGCATTCCCAGCTACCTCCAAGGCTTAATATGGGCATGGTTTTCTAGCCTCCCAGCAAGGTTGGTGAACTAGTTTGTCTCACTGATTCTAAGGCACTACGACTCATTCACCCTACTAATGATACACTAAGCTGAGAGAGAAAGCTTGAGAGACTACCACTCCAGATTCAACATAGCTTGGATCCAGGTAAATGATCTTGATAGTTCTATTGTTTTGACTATTGCTATAAATGGTCTCAAGGCCAACATAGTGGCATCGTGCCATGGACACTTGTTGAACTCATGGATAAAGTCTCTAAGCACATTGATGTGGAAGAAATAATGGTGGCCAAGTGGGAGGCTGATAATTCTCACAACAGAAAAGACAAGAGAGTTACAATAGCCCAAGCCCAAGAGGCATAAAGCTAAGTTGTAGGATCGCAAGGCCAAATTTTGGAGCTACACCACTTAATCATCCTCATGTCAAGATACTGGCACAGATTGAGAATCGAGACTACCTTCATAAACCCCCTCCAATCTGCCAAGATCATGGAAGGTTGGATACCTCTAAGTAATCGAGACTACCTGATGAGGTTTGTTTAAACTGAAGAATAAGACCATACTAGAAAGGGGGACAACCTTGTAAAAGCTAGAAACAACCATTGTCATGGTGATAGGTCACCATCCCTTCTCCCAGCTTAAGCAATCAAGGGCTACTTTATTGTGATTTGGTAAGACACCTATTAGGAGAGTAGAGTCATTGCCGTGACAAAGCAGCCACTCCCTACTAAACACTTGGGCACAGGAAATACCCATGAGAAGAAGAGTGGCATGAGGAGGCACTAGCCCCAGAAAAAGGACTAGAGTATAGAGATGAAACTTTGATAATCACTTTGTTTTGGAGGGACACTTAATGAGAAGAGTGCTGGTGGACATGGGAGTATCTACCAACATCCTATTTATTTGGACATACGATCAGGTGAAATGTGATCAGCCTCCATGCTCCTACCAAAGCAAATTGACTGGCTTTACCATAGATTTCTTAAACTCTGAAGAGGTGGTGAGAGTGCTCATGATAGCTAGAGAGGGCCAGTAAAGTGCCACCTTCTTCACCAACATCATTGTGGTAAGAGCCTGATCACTTTATAATGCAATATTGAGATATCTTGCCTTGAATAGATTATAGATGATGATCTCCATCCACTAGCTATTCCGCCAATTTCCCATTTAGTTTGGGACCAAAGAAGTGTAGGGAGACAAAGATATAGTGCAGCATTATTATGCAACCTACCTCGAGGAGCAAAGGAAGCTCCAAAGAAAAGATAGAAGGCACATCTCAAGGTGAACTTGAAGCGTTCGAACAGCTGATGAGCATCACCTCGAAAGGGATGGAAGCCTATGCTATCCAAGTGAAACAAGGCCAACAAAGAGCTATTGTTATCCTAAAGGTTGAGCCCTATAATGATTCACCACTCATTGCAAACTCAGTCCAAAGAACGAGGCCAAAACTCTTTGGTAGGGGGATATCTCTTCAAGGATTGCCAGGCTTGGCTCTTTCGCAGCTATGCTAGTATAGAGCAAACCTCTAAAGAGGAACTTTTGGAGGTGAACTACCCATGAATGCCAAGATGACATAGCACTACTCCACATCAAATGTGTAAAAAATTCACTAACATTTTGTCAATGAAAAATGACTACTCTTTTTTGTCATTACAAGAAGTGTGATATTAAAGACCCAATTACAAGATCTGCTCTTGACGGAGGATTAGTTATAACTTTTTGCGCTTGACCTTCGAAGACTTGGCCACAAGATCCGCTTTTGACTGAGGAACAAGGCCGGTTCCAAGATTCACATTTGACCAAAGTCTCGATTACAAGCTCTTGCACTTGGCTGAGGTATAGTTCCAAACTCTTGCACTTGATTGATGTATGGTTACAAGATCTTACACTTGACCTCTTGAAGTCCAGTTACAAGATCAGCTCTTGATTGAGAAATGAAGGCCCAGTTATGAGATCCATTCTTAACTTAGGTATGGTTACAAGATTTCATACTTGACTCTTAAAGTCTAGTTACAAGATTATCTCTTGACTAAAGAATAAAAGCATGATTATAAGATCTATTTGACTAAATTATGGTTACGAGCTCTTGAGCTTGGCCCCCCAAAGCCCAATTACAAGATTAGCTCTTGACCAAGGAATGAAGGCTAGGTTACATGATCCACTCTTGATTGAGGTGTGGTTATAAACTCTCATACTTGACCTGCCAAATCCTGATTACAAGTTTCACTCTTGATCGAAGAATGTTACATGTTCGCATGCTTGCCCCCAAAATCTTGTAGCTAAAGTGGCCTAATGAGCCATACCCTGCAGGAAAAGATACACTTAGAACCTTCCTTTTGGTTATTTTCGAAGCAAAGCAATGAATTGCCAGGGAATGAAAGCTTTCATTGAAAGCCACTAAAAGGAATAAAGCCCAATTACAAGCGTTGCACTTGGTTGAGGAACAGTTATAAGCTCCGCACTTGACCCCCAAATTCTAGTTATTAGTTTCACACTTGACAAGAAAAATACCCAAATGCCATTACCAACAAAAGCTCATGAAGGAGTGCAAGCTTGCTGCCAAAGATGAAGGATGAGGGCAGCCATTCCCTTTCAATGGAATGACGTTAGTCTCAAATCCAACGGGAAAGATCACCTCCCACAACATAGCTAGTATATGAGCATCACTCCAAGAGCCAACCCAAATGAAGGGACATATGATTAAAACCTTCTCAGTTGAATTACATTTCATCAACAATAATATGTTTCCTTTCAATGAAATGTCACAAGCTTTGAACCCAGCGAGGGGGATCACCTCCCATAGTAATAGCTGGGATGTGAGCATCATTCTTAGGTGAAATCCTTCAATGAAATGGCCCAACAAGTCATCCCAAATGAAGAAATACTCAAACCTGACGAGGAGGATTACCTCCCACAATGATGGCCGAGACAAGAGCATAATTCCGAGGCATGATCCTCCAATCTAATGACCCAATGAGCCATCACAAATGAAGAAGAGTATGACTAAAGCCTTTTCTTTCAAATTACATTCAAAATAAAACACTCACATTGTAGGAAACAAAAGTTTTTATTAAAAGAAATAAGGGGAAAGAAACTTCCATTATATCTAAAACCTCAAAGAGCTAAGGAGCACAAAAGCCGCCAAGTAGGTATTCACTCCAAGAGCATAGGCAACCCCATCAAGCTAAGCAAAACTTGATGACAGACCAGCCTCCCCAACCTTAGGTGAAGGTGGTACCCCAAACCTAGAACGCAAATCTTCTAGGCTGAAAGAGTTGAAGGGAGGCTAGAGAAGACTACTGGTATCATACTAGTAGTGGCGGTGGTGCTCCTCTAGTAACTTGAGGTCGATGAAAGGTCAAAGTCGGACCACTTCAATCCATCAAGGACATTGTACCAGCAGTATAAATAACTATTAGAGAGCCCATCAACACTTCGGTTGGTGAGTTCATCTTTATACTCATCTGACCTCTTGAACTCTTCCATTGCCTCCTTACATGCAATATCAATTCTATCCACCACCTAGTCCTAAGCCCTCTCTACTTGGTCATGGGCCTCCTCTGCCTCCTTAATCTTCATTTTAGAGGTTGTAGCCTGGTCCTTTGAGAGCTCAGCCTCCTTCTTGACCTTTCTTGTACTTTGATTCACAATGGAGGCCTCCTTCTTGGCTGCCTAGAGTAAGTCCTTGACCTTGGTGAGTTCCCCCTCGAGCTAGGTCACCTTCTAAATCCTAACACCAATTATGATTGGGACTTATGAGTCCCAGCCACTTGAGGGGTTCATTGGAGACCACGACAAGCTGTAGTGGCCCAATGAGAGTATTAAAAAAGAGGAAAAAAGAAAAAAAGAAAATAAGGCCAACGATTGTCTCACTTTCAAAATGTCATTGCCCATCTCTGCAGAGATGAACTTACTGGTTTGAAGTCTAAAGTAGTTCAAGGGGCACCTGCATCGGATGCATGATATACGGACCAATTGTCTGACCCTTGGAGGAGGACGACATGCCAATAGATGTATGGTGCCCCTTCTCGGCCATGAAAGAAGGCAGTATAGTCGGAGCAAATTTTGGGATGGACTTCGAGATCAGGGTAATGGTGAGGGCTTCGTCTCAGTCAATAAAATTCGGGGTAAGGATTACAATGCTCCTCTTCCCCTTCCCCCTCTCTAGCTAGGGGGAAGATTGTTGAGCGGCCTTGACCTCATGGCCTAGAGCTAAAGACCGCATCTTCTTAACAGTTGGAGAGCAAGAGAAGCTCTCTTCTACTACATATTTGGGGGTAGCTAGAGAGGGACGTTTATGCCCCAGGTTGTGGTTGATGTGCTGAGCTTCATCTCCTCTTGCAAAAAAAGTAAACCATTACTAGCAAATAAGAATTGGAAGCACACAAGACTAGTAGTTTGGAAATGCTTTACCCACTCGAGTTTCAAGCTATGCTAAGGCTGTGCAAGTGCAGATACTCCTTGGAACTTCATAGAGGAGCATTTCTCTCACTGACTATGGCTAAGCTTGTCCAAATCTCCAAGGTTTTGGCCTCATACTCATGAAGCATAGGGTGCTTGCCATAGTGTAAGGGAGCTCCAATCCTGAGAGGTAGTCCTAGGTTGTCAAAGCACAAGATCCTAACATAGGATAGGCTTCTAAAAAATAATTATCGAGCCCTACATGGGGATACACATCAATATCTATTATGGTTTTCAGTTCGGCAAAGTCTATTTGCAATGTCAAATTCAACAATTGACAAAGACTTCATTGTAAAAAATGAATTCTAATTCAAGGGAGATGAGGGCAAAACTGGTCAAAGGTAAGATTGGGAAAAAAAATCAACCCAATCAGTGTCGATTGTAAGGGTTGAAATAGAATAGTTTTTGAAAAGTATGAGCCTAAAGAGAAGAAAAAATTGAAGTTGGGCTGAATCAAATAAAAAAATAACTGGGGATTATAAGAAATTTTCCCAAAATAATCACATAAAAATTTAGAAAAATCTCACAAAAATAAGAAAATATTAGGTGAAACTAGACAATTATCTTTTGATGAGTGATTAAACAACAAATGCAACACACATGAATTATATTCATGTTATTGCATGTGGTTGCTTGCTAATTTTTCTCTATTTTTCGAATAACCCTATTGAGTACATTTTTGTGCATTTAGTAGTTAATTGGGAGGAGGCCCTAAGAAAATCAAAAGTTAAATTAAATTACCAATAACTCCTGAAAAATTGCAAATTTATCAAACAACCTTTTAACTTTTAAAATTTTCAAAAGCCCTTCTTATATGAACAAAGCATCAATAATATAAATAATTATAAAATATGATAAATATAAAACATAATATAAATATAAATACAATAATATGAACATATATTGATCATAATAAATATAAAAACTTGAATAAGATTAATTATATATTAAGTATAAATAAAATATTGTGCAAAATGGAACAGCGAGAGTTGTATTTGTAATTTTGAAAGTCAGAGGGATAATTGCCAAACTTAAAATTTGTTATAAAATTATTGGCATTTTTCTTTTAAATATAATCACTATATTTTATGTGATTGACGTTGGTTAGATGCAATGCTTTTCACCACTGTAATTATGGGATAAGCATGGTTTAGTCCATAATTTCTCATAAACATGAATCCTTATGACCATTATGCAAGAAAATAAATGAATTGCCCATTTGATAACGGATTAAGCTCAAAGTTAAGATTAAAATTAATAAATTACTTTTATAAATTAATATTTTTTTTATTAAATTTGATTCTACAATTATTTAAATTTGAACAACTAATTAATTTTTTATAATAATTTAATTTAATAACAGTGTAAAATAATTAATATTAATTTTTTTAGAAAAAATTTTCAAAAATTTTTTACCCTAACCATAAACCCGAAACAAATGGGACTCATGTAAACTTATGAAGATTTTCAAATATTGAAAAACTTAGGGAAAATACATAAAATAGAAATATCCCCAAAACAATTGTTGTATGAAGCATGCAAGTATATTTGATTGACCAGATGCATCTCATATTCGTATGTATATTACTTTTTAGAAAACGTTTCTTAAACTTTCTAAAAAGTTTTTTTTAAAAAAGTTTCCCTCTAATTTTTTAAATTTTTGTTTAGTTCATGTCAATGTATTTTAATTTATCGCTTACTTGTAATACATGTCATTGTACCTACAATAATACTATAACACTTGTTATATTATGTATAACTAAAATTAAATAATTACGATTAAAACTAAATAGTTGTGTTCAAAAATTTTGATCATAACTATTATAACTATTTAATTTTTCATATTTGCTTAGTCTTGATCATAATCTACTTAAATATAAAAATTATACCAATACAAGTATAAAAACTAATATTATAAATACATAAACAGAGCAAAACATAGGGATGATGTGACCAGTTGAATTTTTTAATAAATTAAAAAAAATTCTCAAAGGATAATAGGGAAAAGTTAAAATGAATTTTTAAAAATTTTAAAAATTATTAAGAGGCTATAGAAAATTTTTTCTATTTTTTGAGTACCTTACAAGGAAGATGAAGTGTTAACGGCAAAACATAGACAACTGAAAAAAATAATTGTCAAGCTAATGTAGATTTTAATTAATTATATTAGAATTTATGAGTATATTTGGATAATTTAATTAACATGAGTAGCATAAAAGTGCTAATCAAGTTAATCATAACATCTTACATTTGCTACTCCCAATTAAAATAGATTTACTAGAATATAATTTTTTATTTTTAAAATTTTCATTGAATTAAAAGGAAGTTATGCTTTGTTTTTCCCTTGGGAAAGCAAAGAAAGGAAAAGTGATGTAACACTCCATGATCTAAAGACATAAACCATTAAAACAAGATAAATAATACAAATCTTCAAATATAAATATTATAATAAATATGAAATAAACATAATTACAATCTCACCAACAACCTCTCAAATAAAAAATAACTCTAAACTAATCCTTCACCTGAAGATCTACTATACACAATAACAGCTATATTTTTGGAAGAAAATAAAATGGGTGACCCAAAAATATGCTTAATAAGGAAAATTCTCCTACAAGAAAAAAATCAAATAAGGTATAAATATCAACAACAACAACAATAATAAATTTCAATTATATTAGTAGAATCATAGAGATAGAACAATAAAATATGAAAGAAAAAAATCATCACCACTAATAGGACACAATCAAATCAACCAATACAACCAAATAATCATGACAACTGCAAAAATACATGGCAACGGATTGTCTTAAGAAAAACTCCTAATCTCAATGTAGACATACACTCAAAATCCCTCGAGATCCATATTCACCTACACTCTCCAAAAGTGGTGAGTGATTTCTACCAGCCATAGTGAACATATCTCTTATATCTTCGGAGACTAGTGGTTGCCACATTTGACAATCCACTAATTCCATAAAGGAATCACCCCACTAGTACTCGCCTACTTGCCCCTAAAGACAAAATGGTCTTAAATCACATCCCCTTATCAACCATAATCAATCATGAGTATACAACAAAAGATAAGACATTGATCAAAGAAATCAACTGAATAATGCTCAACAAAAGCTAACAAGAGAGAATCACCATATAAAATTCATCAAGAAAGGCATAATCAAATGGCTTCTTAATCAACTTAAATAAAGACCATTCAAGAGAATACAACCAAAGATACATACTTTCAACCTATTCCATCTCTCAACACATCATCATAAATCAAATCCTCAAATAATAAAAATATTAAATTATAACTCTAAATTAGACAAACAAATTTTTTATCTCATTCAATTATGATTCATTTTCCAAAAATACTAAATAGATAAATTAAATATAAATAAAGTATATTAATACTTTCAAGCATAAATCATTAACCTTGACTCCCAAATTGACTAATTAATTCTTAAATAACCTCAATTACAATGTGCTTCCTCCATAATAACTAAACCAAGTTAATTCTAACATCAATGTATTTGATAATCCTCTAAATTTATCAATCTATAATCAAATATTTCATTAATAAAAACTACCAAATCAATCTAAAGAATAAATTAATTTACTACACAACTTTCTCTGTATTTAAACCCCGCAAATAATTTTAAAATTATTATTATAAAGTAAGACACCAAATTTGTATGGTAATTATCAAATCATACCAATTGTCAATATGGACTATGACCATTTAATGATAAATTCATAATGAAATCCACAAACTTATAAATCACAAATCAAACCCTCAAATCACTAATCAAATAAAACCCCAAATTAAATAAGTCAACTCCACAATAATTGTATTCAATAGTATGTCGTCAAATGTAATCTCAATAATCGTAGTTTAACTTTAAATCAAATCAAATTTTATTCCCAAATAAAATTCGATACAAAAATAAATTCAACCAAATCCAACTCTTAAACTAAATATGATCAATATAATCCGCATCAAATTTAACTTATCTAATACAACCAATTAGATTTATCACAAATTGACCCAATTCAATATTTTTAATTTCATATTCTAACCTCAATAATTCAAAATCATTTAAACTCAAGTCCAATTACATAGTATCTTTTAAATTCAAAATATCATCTCAAAAAAATCAAATCCATTCAATATCAAATTCGAATCTAAGTTTAATTAACCACATCTCCACCTCCCAGAAAAACATTCAAGTATCATAACTTTCAAAATTAATTTTTAAGCTCATAAGATATTAAAAATCATAATTATCAAATTGAATAATTCACTTCACATAACTTATGAGATTCATCATAATAATCTGATTTATAATTACACTAATTATGATTTGTCAAAATTTCCTACACTATTCTTCATCAAATCATATAATAAACATCAAATATCATCTCTTAATCATTATCATAATCATGTAGAGATAAAAAAAAAAATTAATAATAATGGAGAGTCTAATTGTCGACATCCAAATCATCTCTCTCTATGCCAACCACAATTATAGCCATCAATATTGTCGTTGGCGCATTATCCTCATATACAACTGTTGTTTCAAAAATCTAAACTCTAAAAATATGATATCATCCTATTTAAACATTATAAATATTGGACCGAATCATAAGATCTAACTTAACTAATTACATCTCAACCGTCCAATGAAAAATCAGATGATAACAACAGATTTTTTTGTATTCCAAAAATAATAGAAAAGTTTTTGCTGATGACCCCCAAAATTCCATATTACCAACGTATGAATATTTACACAGTAAAAACTCTTATTTTAATAATACCAACATAATTTACCTCCAATCATTTTAATAAGAATCGATAAGACATTTCATGACCTTTTAAAGAGAAACATGTACAGAAGTTCACTAAAACAATTCCGTAGTTACTTCTCCATTTGCTAGACCAAAAAATATAAACACTAGCAAAAAGCAAGCTGTTCAAATATTTTATTTCTTGAAATAAGAAGCATTCAATCTACAAATTTGTTGAGGTTTTGCTTATGAAATTAATGTGTACTCGTTCTTCAACCTCATCAAATTACTAATCAAGTGAAAAAAAAGACAATGTACATATTGGACCAAAAAAAAACTTACCTATTTTGGCAGAAACAAAATGAATAGAACAAAAACCTCACGCATCAGCCATTAGAATTGATGAGCAAAGGCCGTTCCCTACTGTATGTCTCAACCCATGTGTAGAGAAAGTAGCATCCAACATCCCCTCCTGCTTTGCCCGTTCGATGTAGCTCGCAAATTGCTTCTCAACATCCGGCACGTCAAGCATCAGATCATCAATGCAATCAGCAACCCTCCCAAACCCCTTTGTGAGCTGATTTGTTGTGATCAAGCCCATATTGTGGCACTCCTCCAGTAGACCCCAAAGCCTATCATTCCTCTTCTCCATGACAGTCACCAATGCCTTCTTCACAACCTCATGATAGAAGAACGGCATTCCAAGCTCCTTTATACAGCGGTAGGCCTCCCGGATATCACCACCAGAGTCGTACTCCTCTAAGAGTTTGCTTATCTTGTCCTTAACATCATCAATCTCCCAGCCTGTCTTGGCACTGCCACCTCCACCCCAGCAGCGCAGTATGCGCTCAGCAGAGAGGCGGGCACGGAGTAGTGATTGTGCCAGCTGCAGCACTTTGCTGCCGATGGAATCAGACACTTCACAATGACTGGCTATCTTGTCCAAGTCTGATGGAGCTAGTACTTCATCAACAACTGCTCTAGCTAAAAACATTGCTAAGTCCTCCACGACTGCAGGAATGTCCAATGCTGTGTCCTCAGCTGACTCAACCAAGAGAAGGAAGCCTTGCATGACATCTTCAGGTGGAAAACACAGGAAAGTTAGTAATACGGAAGCCATTTCTTTCTCCCTGTTCCGTCGGTCCATTGCCAGAGTTATCAGCTTCTTGATAAACATAGCATTCAGCAGGGGCGATGAAAGGTTTTCTGAAATCAAACTGCTCATTACCTCCAAAATATCACCAGTCAAGAAGTACTCTTGGATGATTGCTGTGGCCCTGGTTTTGAACAATCTGGCAGCATTCTCTTCCACTTCCTTTTCACGTGGGGAATAACAAGATGAAAGTGAGGAAATGCTCAACCAGCCCTCTGACGCAGCCTTGGATATCAATGACTGCAACAGATCCCTTGCACTGGGGATGTCTAGTATCAAATCCTCGATAGTGTCAATAAGCCGGTTGAAGCCTTTTGAAATCTGGCTCACATTAATGAGCCCCTCTTCAGCAGCTATTTTCAGAAAATCCAGAATGCGACCCTCAGCAGCTCGCTGCTCCATGGCCAGTATCAATGCTCTCTTAACTATATCATGGTGGAAGAAGGGAACTTTCAAATCTTTGATGCATCTGGAGGCTTCCAACTTGTCACCACTAGTTACATACTCAACAAGTAAATTGTTTATCTTGATCTTGACATCATCCACGGTTATGTTCTTGCTTCCACCCCACCTCCTCAATATGACATCTGTATGCAATGGGACTGAAAGGTATGCTTTTTCAGCTCTCTTTATTACATCAATTCCTCTGGAGCATTCTGGCAAGGCAGACAGTTGTTTTGTCAAGAAGGCTGGAGGGAGGATGTCATCCACCACAGCTCTTGCTATGAACAAAGCAAGGATATCTACTGTATCTGGTATGTCCAGTAACAAGTCGTCTGAAGACTCCAGTAGTTTGCTAAAACCAAGATAAATATGTGAGGCATCAATGACTTCGGCATAAAGAGTTGATAATAGAACTGCAGCCATTTCCCTCTCCTTGTCATGCCTGTCCATGGAAGCAGACACCAGCTTCTTTACAAAATAGTAATGGTATGCTGGAAGGCAGAGATCTCTTAACTCGTTTGCAGTAGATATGATATCATCAGTAGCAAAGTATTCCTCTATTATGACTGTAGCCTTCCTCTTAAACTCTGCAAACTCTGATAATGCTTTGGAAGCAGCTAAGTGCTTGTTTTCCTGCAAAAACAGGAAAGAAATATTGTCAAGGGTATAGGTATTCAGAGAGACAGCGAGCCCAATGCATATTTAAAACATGTCATGTTAAGTAAAATACAAACAGCAAAAGAAAATCTGGAAATGTAGTTTTAATCCCATGACAGATTGTCCTTTCAAGGTCCAAACCATTGTTTGAGATTGACCTCAAAATTGGACCAATAAAATCAGTGGTTCTGATCAAGAGGGAACAGGAAGATTTTTATAATATGCTAAGTCCAACAATGATTATTTCTAGAAGTGAGAAACAAAAAAATTGTAGATTAAGAAAATGCATTGCGATTGTTTGGCCATGAAAAAGCAACCAAAGGGTCCTTCATAGGGGGTGTGCAAGTAGAATTGCAAGAGGAAAGGCTGGAAATGCTTTTTATTTTACTCAAAATGGTGAAATCATCAAAGGATTTTGAACATGTTTTGGATCATACTTGACAATGAACAAAGAGACCAAAAAAGGGTCTATAATAGGGGTTGTGAGAGAATAGTTATAAGATGAATGGATGGAGATGCCTCTTATTTTACTGAAAATGGAGAACTGTTAAAGGATTTTGGAAATGATTCTAGGATTTGGTCCAACATTATGTACAATTTTAGGCATAATAGTTATAGATTCTTAGTAAGGACGGAACACAATAGAGATTAAAGACCACAAAGGATGGTAAATGATGTGCCCCTTAAAATCCAAAGTAGCACAAGGATCAGAGTGGGAAGAGCCAGATGCTCCAGAACTGTTGCAACAGCATCAATATGAGATCAAAAAGTCTGTAAGTAGAAGTACTGATAGATAAATCATGGTTCAGAAAATCATCAACATTTTTATCATTCTTCTCTTTCCTCTCCTAATGAACAAAAGTGTAAGATAATTTCATAACGTGTTACTCTTTTAATAGTGTTAACTAACAATTGTTTATTTTAAAAAAAAATACTAGGTACCAAAACTACCAAAACATATAGATAGATGAAAAATAAACAAATAGGCTCTTTTTGAACTATCCAACAATAGCCATCATGTACTGCGAATTCAAGCAAAATCCAACTTTGCAAGGTAAAAAAGCCATTGTTCTTAAGTACTCGGATAAAAGATGTAGAGGCAAAATATGCATTAGAACCATTTTGTGGCTAGCATAATATTGATGCGTTCATGACAAGTAACCATGTAGGCAACACTCTCATCCCAACTTGTTCTTAAATGTTAATTTTATTAGTTGATATCTGTATGCTTAACTCTGCATGACGAGAGAAAACCAAGGAGGGAAGCTATTGGAATACCTCATTGCTATCATAATTTGGGTCACTTGGATCAGGATGATGATCACTTTCTGTGTCCAGTACACAACCCCACGTGCCCTTTCCACCTGAGCCACCTATCCAAGAAATTGCAACTCTTAGTAAATAAAATGGTGAAAAGATGCAACTATGTTGCACAAAGGATATATTCTTTTCCTCTATTTTATAAGGAAATCATAATCTGGAGTTTTTAAAAGGAAGATGTAGCACTTCTATTGGCATCTCAAAGTTCAGAATAATGTACATGGCATCTAGCATGTCCACTCTGAGCAAATGTAACATAGTAGAAAAGGTGAAGAACAATTAGGCATCTCCTTCTTCCATAAACTTATCACAACTGTATTGTCAAATATGTTCCGCTTTACAGAACGATGCAGACAAGTTTGGTTTATTCGGAAAGACATTCTTCTTGAAGTTTCCATCCCTTTCTAACACAATATATTACGCACGTGTGTTTTCATTTTGTTTTGGTCATGCATTTAGTCTATTATCTTTGTTTGAATCATGCATGGTGACTATAAACCCCAAAGGAACCTTCAAATAGCAGTTTACTGACTAATCTAAGCACAACTAGTATAAGCTTTTTCTAGAAGATACTGATCATATTTCACCAAAAAAATAATATAGCTTAGAGAATAAAAATTAAACCAGATCCTCTAGGTCTCCTGATAGTGGTATGGGGGAACACACTAATTGCCAATGGGATCTGCAGGATCAAATAAATGTAATCCACAAGTAGGCAAAATGTTCTCTCAGAAGAATAGACACCTTTTTTGTGACATACCATTTGCTCTTTTTAGCATTTCTTTTGTTCTCATTCCTTTTTTTATTTTTATCTTCTGTGCCCCTCAAATTGCATGTATGTACTAATAAATACTTCAGCACATACCAATTTAAAACCTCCTTTAAATTGCATGTGCAACCTTGGATTTTGAATCCATGACCAACAGCGTGGAATTTAATGTAATTGGTATTTTTAGGGCTACAAACCAAAATTAGAAAGTAAACAAGAAGAGTGTAGGTGCAATTAGAAACTCTGCAGTGCACACACTTAACTTCCCATGTTTACATGATAAAAAAAAAATTTCCAATGATTTCCACTATTTTCTAAGAAAACTTGAGCATGTGAAATTTCTAAATAGAACAATATAAAACATACGCTTAGAAAAAGGGAAACTCAAATAACTACAGTTTTGCAGCAATGATATGTATCTGCATGACAAACAATTTCTAAGGAAAACTTAGCATGTACTAATAGCCAATGAGACTGAGATGTAGTTTTGGAAATAACCGCCATCAAGATTTGACACGACTTACCCTTCTTGGGACAGCCATCTCTTCCTTTACGTGAGTGCTTGTCGTGCTTGACTGGAGAGCCTTTTCTAGGGCTCTGCTTGCCATGAGATGATCTAGGTGACTTTGGAGACTTGATTTCCAATGGAGAAACAGATGATGGATCCACACTTTCTGTAGCGCATCTGAGCAGTTCCCTGTGCTCATGTGATAAAAATCCATCACTGTACTCCATGGGATAAATCTCAAACAAGTTTCGAGCTTATTGATTCCGATTTCCAATATATTGCAGCATCCTTTAGAAATAACTAAAGGATAGGATGCAGATATGTACAAGAAGGTTAATAATAAGGTGCCATTTTATCAAATGGTACTGTGCCTTCCAATTCTTCAGACATTCTTGAAATTCAAATGATAGAAACTCCAGATCCGCTTTGCTCCTGTCCCTGCCACAATTTTCTCGGATTTCAGAGGTAATATAAAATTAAAACTCAACACGAAGCATAATTCTTAAGATATCAAGCCGAAGGGTAACAACTTGCACAATCCAAGTGCTTCAAAAACGTTGGAAATGTGGATTTGAATGATCAATACAGAAGAAAAATATCATCTTCAAAGGTGGCAAATTGCACAATCTAGCTTCTTCAAGAATATCAGAAATGTGCATACGAATGCAAAAACAGAACAAAAACATCAAAGATGATAAGTTTATACGATTAGTGAATAACTTCCTGGGAAGGCATGAACAAAGTTCTCCAAAACGACCACATATATGAAATTGATTGACAAATACAGCACATAGAACGTCAAACATGCTCTTTTTTCAAAAGAGCTTCTTTCAGAATCGAAAAAAAAATCAAAAAATGGGATGAACAGGTAACTTTTGGAGGAACAGGTACGAGGGGATCTTGTGTTTCTCCTGGTGATGGAGAAGACTGAGATGATACTTGGAAGAGAGGGAGGAAGAGAGAGAAGATGGAGGGAGTCAGAGAGAGATCCGGCCGAGGGCGCTTCTTGGCACGCTTGGCCTGCCATCGAGGAACACAGATTCATAAAAGTGTTGAACGCTTCAAACTTCAAAGTACGAACTAAGATTTTAAGTTTGAATTTCGGATCAGAGAGAATACATTTGGACATTTTAGTTGAAGCTGTTTTTATTTTAATTTTCACTAAAACAATTTTTTTAATTATATTTTATTTTAAAGTAAAAAAAGTACAAATTTGTTTAAAAAATTTAAAAAAATAAAAAATTTTACAAAGATTTATAACTAATTTTATCAAAATATTAAATAATATTTTTAATTAATTTAAATTAATTTTGATAATTAATTACTTATATAAATATTTTTTTTCTTATATTATTATATAAAAATTAGATAGTAAATTAAATTTTAATAATTAATAAAAAAATGTAACAATATGGTCACCTATCTCGTCTAGCCCACGAACAATGCTACCTATACTAAATCGCTCAATGTCCGCTGCATGAACCCGATATTAAAAATTTGTTCTTCTAAATGCATGCAATCTTACTTATATAGCCACGTCAGATGGACAGCCCCATTGTCCACTGTCAATTGCTCATCACATTTAGATTGGCATGCTTTTACAGAGAATATTAACTATTTTAATTAATTGTATTAATTTTTTTTCAAAAATTTCTCTTTTTTAGGCTTTAATTCTCAGGAAAAAAAAAATGTAATATGAAAGGCATTTAGTTATAAGCTTTAGTCGCCACTGATTGTTTCTGTCCTTACTATGCAAATGGCAAAGTCATATACTAATCTTTTGTTGGAAATAATGCATTAGTGGCCGCTGATTGTTACTTTCATGTACATGCACGTGTGTGCATAAGTATTATATGGAAGAAGAGAAGATGTCCTCCATGTTCAACCCAAGACAAATTCATTATCTCGTGCCTCTTCTGTTAATCATGAACCGACCTTCTCTCTTCTTCTTCCTCGCCGTCCTCTCCCTCACTGCCATAAGTGGCTGGTGCAAGCTCCTCTAGCAAAGCATTGGCATCTCGGCCATGGACATGCAACTCCTCCGCAACGACCACATCGCCATCTACGATTGAACTAACTTTCGTCACTCTGACATCTCCCTTCTTGCCGGTAAATGCTGCTGTGAGGACGACAACCAAGCTCTCAGGGTCGATTGTACCGCTCACTCAGTTGAGTACGACGTCGCTATCAACACCGTCCGGCCCCTTATGGTCCACAATGATACCTGGTGCTCCTCTGGCACCGTCCACCCTGATGGCCGCCTTGTCCAAACCAGCGGCTTCAATGACTGGAACACCACAATCCACACCTTCTACCCCTGCAACGACAACAATTGCGACTGGAAGGAGTTCCTCAACTCCCTCGTCGCTCGCCAGCGGTATGCTATCCACCGTATCCTTTTCGACGATTACGTCATCATCATCGGCGGCCACCAATAGTACAGCTATGAGTTCTACCCTAAAACTAGCACCATCGCTAGTGCAATTTATCTCAGATTTCTCGCCGAGATGAGGGATCTGGAGGAGAATAAATTCTACCCGTTTGTTTACCTCAACGTCGACGGCCACCTCTTCATCTTCTCCAACAACCGTGCCATCCTCCTCGACTACAACAAAAAAATGGTCGTGAGAACCTATCCGATGATGCCAGTGTCAGTGATGACTGAACCCAAAACCAAAATCAAATTAGCCGAAATTTTTTGGCCATAGCTAAAATCAAAATATTTGGACCGAAACCAAAATGTTTTAGCTGAGATTAAAAACCATGGTTCAAACCATAAGAAATCTTGTTAATTTACATTAGGATTTTTACATAAAATCCGTGCGGTTAAGATCTAATTGGACTTTTTGCATATATATGCAACTGAGAAGTTGTATTCCACTGAGAAACTTGAATTGTGCATATAATCGCTATGGAACTAATAAAATTATGTGTACACCCTCGATTGTAATTTTTTGTCATTAATCAAAATATTTAATATAAAGCTTTCAAGGATAATAAACTTGCAAAAGTAGTTTTTTTTAAGTAGAATGGCATATGATTGTATATTAATAATGATAGTAAGGACATGTTGATGGGATCTGATTCACGATCTGACTTATCTTGATTTACTTTTTGAGATATAAATTTATTGAATTAATCTGTACCACCATTTGTAGAATATGAGAAAATGAAGAGAATTGCTGAAAGTCAGCAACCCTTTGACATCAAGTAACTGGTCAAACCTTTATGGGAGAGGACTAAAGAAAATTTGATATAAAATTTAAGAGATTTTTTTTACGTATAATCACCAAAAAATGCTAAATTACGTATAATCTTTTAACTTTTTCATAATTATGTATAACTTATTTTTTTAATTTTCAAAAAAGGTTTAGGTCCTTGGACTAAGAGAGCTACCTTTTTGTTGGAAATATGCTTGATATATTCCCGAGTTGCGATAACTAAATGATCAAAATGCTTTTGTATAGTTATCGAAAGATTTAGCTATAAATATAATAATTTTAGAGAGTGTAGGGCAAACTCTAGTTTAGATTTTCTTAACAACACAACAACTTCAAATTTAAAGCTTTAAATATATTGCATCTAAGCAAAAAATAGAAAATTTTCAAAAGCTGCAGTATCACAAAAACTGAAGTTTCAAGCAATAAGGTAAGTTCATATTATTTTATTAACAAATTATTATTCTTCAAATTGAAGCTTCAAATTTGATGCATATAAGCATATTTGAAATTTTAATAAACAATAGCACTACACTTCAAGTAATAAGGTAAGTAGGGGTGAGCAAAAAAATCGAAGAACCGGTATACCGAACCGTACCGGTTGAGAACCGTACCGGAAAATCGGTTCTCAGATCAAATCGGTACGGTTCCGATTCTGAAATTTAACAGAACCAGAAAACTGGTTCCGATTCCGGTTCCATATTATCTGAAAAATCGATGAACCGGAATCGTACCGGTTTTCCCTCTATATATAAGTCTTCAACCAAAACCCTAACCCAGTAACCCTAATTCCTCACTCGCAGCGCCGCCGCCTCACTCTTGCCCTCAACCCTGCACTCGCAGCAACGCCGCCACGCTCTCGCCCTTGACTCCGCACTCGCAGCAACGCCGCCACGCTCTCGCCCTCAACCCCGCACTCGTAGTGACGTCGCCTCGCCCTCGCCCTCACCGGTCATCGCCAGGCCGTCACTTGCTCCGATTTCTTATTCTCAAAGTCTCAAACCCTAAATCTGGGTCCCTATATCCCTGATCTCGCCGATCGCCGCCCACCACGCCTTTTTCTCCATTTTCTCTTCTCATTCTCAAAGATAAGAGTTCAAAACCCTAACCCTAAATCCGTGCGTCTCCGATCTCGTCGCCTCTTTCTCTGATTTCTCATTCTCAAAGTCTCAAACCCTATATTTAGTTCCCTGCATCTCCGATCTGGCCATCTCGTGCTCTGATTTCTCATTGTCAAAGGCTCAAACCCTAGATCTAGGTCCCTGCATCTCCGATCTCGCCGGTCACCGCCCGCCGCGCCTTTTGCTCCATTTTCTCTTCTCATTCTCAAAGGTTGGGAGTTCAAAACCCTAACCCTAGGTCCCTGCGTCTCCGATCTTGTCACCTCTTGCTCCTATTTCTCATTCTCAAAGGCTCAAACCCTAGATCTAGGTCCCTACATCTCTAATCTGGCCGTCTCATACTTCGATTTCTCACTGTCAAAGGCTCAAACTCTAGATCTAAGTCCCTGCATCTCCGATCTCGCCGGTCGCCGCCCGCCGCGCCTTTTGCTCTGATTTCTCTTCTCATTCTCAAAGGTTGAGAGTTCAAAACCCTAACCCTCGGTCCCTGCATCTCCGATCTCGTCGCCACTTACTCTGATTTGTCCTTCGTCCATCGCCAGAGTAGCGACATCGCCAGAATAGCGTCATCGCCAGAGCAGCGTCATCGCCAGAGAAGCGACATCGTCAGAGCAGCAACATCGCTAGTCGCCAGAGCAGTGATCTACTCTGGTATGCCCTTTCTCTCAAGTACCAGCTCTTCTATGATTTCTGATTTTTACTGATGTTGTGTTCTATTTTTTCAGAGTTTTCTCAAAAATTTTGGGACTGCGAGTTGAATTTCAACTTGTTCGGGGTATTTTCCTACTGCAGCGTGGCTGATCATGCCAATTGGCCCAGTTCTGTGAATTAGGTAATACCGTAATAGTATTTCCTGTAGTTCTACTAGGGACAATATTACTTGCATGCTTGATTGCTTGGTATGTTGGTCATATATCTTCTTTCTTCTATTTTAAATGGATTTCCGCAGAAAAATCACTAATGAAAATAAAAATATGAATGCTTCAAATATAAAATATTTATGTCAAAATCAAAATGTTGGTGAGAACATTAAGAAGGCTAGTGAAGCTCAAGATGTAACTTCAAGGATAAATAAAACAAATCAGAAAGCTTGGAAAGTGAGAAAAAATAGTTCATGGGTGTGGGACCATTTTTCTAAACTAAATTACAGTGAAGACGGTCATAAGGATAAAGTCCAATGTAATTACTGTGGAAGTCTCCTTTCATGCCCTTCTAATTATGGAACAAGTGGTTTAAGTACTCACTTAAGTAGATGCAGAGATTATCCTCCAAACATGGAGGTAAAAAAATAAAAAACTTTAGCCTTTTAATTAGTTAGTGATGACAGTGGCACTGGCACTCAAGCTCGCACACTTGTTACATGGAATTTTAATCAAGAAGTATGTAGAATTGCATTAGACAAATATTTGATTCTTGATGAACTGTCTTTCAAACATGTTGAAGGTGAAGGGTTTAAGCTCTATACCTCTACATTGTAACCTAAATTTGATGTTCCTTTCCGATTTACTGTTGCTAGAGATTATTTCAAAATATTTCTCGAGGAAAAGAAAAAATTAAAATATTTTTTTAGCAAGTTAAAACAAAAAGTGAGTATCACAACTGATTGCTGGACATCATGCCAAAACTTGGGCTACATGAGTGTGACTGCTCACTATATTGATGATAATTGGAAGCTTAAAAAAAATTTTAAATTTTTGTTCTGTTTCAAGTCATGCTGGTATGGTAATTGGTAAAACATTGGAATTGTGCTTACTTGATTGGGGCATAAATAAGGTCTTCACAGTTACTGTAGATAATGTATCTTCTAATGATGTTGGAGTTCAGTACCTGAGGAAGAGGCTTGATAGCTGGAAAGGTTATGCACTTAATGGTGAGTATTTGCATGTCAGATGCTGTGCACATCTCCTGAGTCTAATTGTTAAAGAAGGACTTAAAGATTCAAATGACTCTATTGCTAGAATTCGGGCTGCAGTTAAATATGTGAGATCATCACCAGCAAGAGCACAAAGGTTCAAGCTTTGTGTGGAGCAAGAAAAAATAGAATGCAAAAGTCTGGTTTGTCTTGATGTTGAAACCAGATGGAACTCTACAAATCTAATGCTTGATGTTGCTTTAAAATTTCAGAAAGCTTTTAAATTATTGGAGATCCAAGATTCCAAATATGCAGAGGAGCTAATGAAGGGAAAGTCACATTGCTCACCAACACATGCAGATTGGGATGTTGCTCGAGCTTTATTACCTTTTTTGCAAGTATTTTATGATGTTACCTTAAACATATATGGTTCTTCTTATGTTACAGGAAATATATATATGCAAAGCATATATGGAATTGGCATGTTGATCAAGAAGTTTTCTGAATCAGATGACTTCTCCTTAAGTACTATGGCTTTTAAGATGAAGACCAAATATGATAAATATTGGGCAAATGTTGAAAAGCTTAATATTATGCTATTTATTACTTTTGTGCTTGATCCTAGGCTAAAGTTGGAGAGTGTAGATTGGATGATTGAGGAAAGTTATGAGAATGAAAATGTCAGTAAGTTGAAGAGTAAAGTGAAGAATGTTTTGGATAGACTTTTTCAAGAATATTTATCTATAAAAAAGTCATCTTCTTCTTCCCATAGTGTTGCAGGAGTTGAATAGATAAAAGAAAGGAATGCTACTGGAACAAATAATCTTGATGTACTTTAGCTGGTTCAAGATGAATTAAGAAAAGCAAAAGCAAAACAGAAGACTTCCACTTGTAAAACAGAATTAAATAAGTATTTGGAGGAGGAACGTGAAGATGAGGCAGAAGATTTTGATATTCTTTTGTGGTGGAAAGCAAACAGTGGTAGGTATCCAGTTCTTTCCATAATAGCTAAAGATGTGCTTGTTATGCCCATATCTACCGTTGCTTCGGAGTCAGCTTTTAGTACATGAGGTCGAGTTCTTGATCAATTTCGAAGTTCTCTATCTGCAAAAATAATGGAAGCTCTTATTTGTACACAAGATTGGTTGCATTCTTCTAGTTCTCCTATTAATATTGAGGAGACACTTGAGGAAATTGAAAAAATATCCGCAAGTAAAAATTACTCATTCATTGTATTATTTCTGTAGAAATTAATTATTGATTTTAATATTTATGCTATATATTTCACATGTTTTATCTTTATAATTGTAGAAATGACGAGCAAAATGGAAACAATAATCTCAGTTGATGATTAATTTTCTTTCTTAATGCCATTTCCTATGAATCTGCCAGTGCCAGCAAAAATGTATGCTGGGCAAGTGGGCAGTGGGCACTATATTCCTGCTTTTACCAGCATGGTTCATTGGTTTGTTTATCTGTATCCTCTAATCTTTATTCTCTAACTATTGATTTTGATTACAAAATTATTGTCAAACTTACACATATTGAATACTAACTGCTATTCTACTAACTGCTAAGCCAATTGAAAGAGCAAATGCAAGGAAGAAAAGAGGACAAAGTGAAGACATCTCAAGTCATGGGAAGAATGATCTACTGCTGCTAGTCTGCTACACTGCATAATCCCTCTGATACTGCCTCAATTTCAGAAACAAATCTGAAAGACTAAAACTATCTAAACAAAATTTATCTGCATTCCTATGAATCTGTTAGCAAATAGGGATCTGACTAGTATTCTCAAACTGTTGAGTTCTTCAGGTATATATATCTCTTTCTGCATGATATGGATTGGTGGCATCTCATCACTAAAGAGAAGGTCCATGGTGCCTGCTGGCTGCTGGTCTGCTGCACTACTGAACATGGTGCCTGCTGCCTAGTGCCTAGTGCCTGCTGGTCTGCTGCACTATTGAACATGGTGCCTACTGTCTGTTGCATGCTGGTATGCTACACTACTGCCTGCTGCATGCTGGTCTGCTGCATTGCATAAGTATATATTACTGGTGCTGGTCTACTACTGCTGCCTGCTGGTCTGCTGCACTGCATAAGTACATACTGTTGGTGCTGGTCTACTACTACTGCCTGTTGGTCTGCTGCACTGTATAAGTGCATACTGATGGTCTACTACTGCTGCCTGCTAGTCTGCTGCACTGCATAAGTGCATACTGCTGGTCTACTACTGTTGCCTGGTGCCTGGCTGCTGGTCTGCTGCAGCAGTTGCACTGCATAGCCTATCCCATCCGGACAGAGAGATTATCTTCTTGGTGACTCTAAGCCAGAAATTGTTGACATTATTATACCTTAATTTATGCCTTTATAGTACTAGTAGCAGACTAGCACTAGTAGTCTAAGCTCTTTTTTTGCAAGAATATGTATACTGCTGGTCTACTACTGGCTACTGCTGCCTGTTGGTTTGCTGCACTGCCACTGCATAAGTGCATACTGCATACTGCTATTGCTTGATTTGCTTCTATTTTGGTAATCTTGTCTCTTAATTTTTTAAGAAACCATTTAAATTGTTGTAATTTGTAAAGGCTCAGCAGTTGTATTTACTTGCAATTCAATGTTATTTCTTTATTTTTTGGTAAAAAACAATGGTTGCTAACTTGCTAATTACAATATTATTGCCACAGGAAATTCATAATTTAAAATCGGTATACCAGTTCTAGAATTGGTTTAGAACCGGTTTAGAACCGGAACCGAAAAATCGATTTTTTACCCAAATCGGTATGGTTCCGGTTCTCAATTTTTTGAGAACCGAAATCCGATTCCGGTTCTAAAATGAGCAAAACCGGTTCGGTTAACCGGTTTTGCTCACCCCTAAAGGTAAGTCACATTATTTCATCAACAACTTTTTATTCTTCAAATTTGAAGCTTCAAATGTGAGGTATCTATGTACAAATTGAAAAGTTCAGAAACATAAATATTACAAAAAACTGAAGCTTCAAGTAACAAGATAAGTCTATAATATTTCATTAATAAATTTCTAGTCTTCAATATGAAGCTTCAAATATGAAGCATTAGCACAACAAAAGCTTCAAATCATCTACAAAGCCATCTGGATTGAATCTAATATCGAGCAAAGCAAGAATACCATAAATATATGTAATTTCAGTCATTTGTCATTTCCTACAATCACATGTCCTTGCCTTGACATTAGCAATCCACTTGCCATTAGAATCAATAACAATAAACTTCTCATCAGTAGATCTCCAAATATTAAATGCATCCTTTACCCTACTCATCGCTCTTATATATTTAGATACTTTAGTCACCAACCTCCCTTCCTATTTTGTAGCTTTACTTCTTCTTTTATTGAATCTCTCAATTAAATTTTGTTTGATTGAGTAAATCATTTGAATGAGTAGCAAGCTCCTTTCATCTATAATTGAGCTATGAAACTCTTAGACAAATTGTTAGTTATATAGTGACACTTATAATCAAATGCAAACTAACTTCTACTCTATGAATAGTCAAAAATGTCTTTCAAGTATTGCTAAGCAAGGATTCACAAAGCTTTGATTTTCTCCATTTCCTATTGACGTTGCTAAGTAAGAAGGTCTTTACTATTGACCACACAAGCCTCTCAAATACTTTACCATGATAATACTTCTTAAAGTTTGAGTAGAAATACCTTACACGTGATCTATGCTCAACATATGGAACTACATTTTTCACTACCTTCTCAAGCCCTTTTTGTCTATCTAACACAACTATTATGTTATCATCCTATCCTATTATGATTCTCAAGCAATAAAGAAATCACATCCATGAATTAGTGTTCTTTGCTTCACAGATTGCAAAAGCAATAGGTACCAATCATGAATTTTGATCAAGTGCACAAGTTGGCAATAAATAACTATTGTACTTGCTTGTTAAGAAGCATGCATCTAAATAAAAAATGGTCTACAACCTATAATAAATTCTTTTCTACAAGCAATAATGTTATAATGTCAGGTGTGATGGATTAGTCTTATATCAAATATTAGATAGATAAAGTCTAATATATATGATAAAAAGACCCATATCCCATGAGTTAAGATTTTTGGGAAAGTTTACTGTTCAATCCACTATATTAACCCGGTTTAACACTCCTTCGACTATTCCAACAAATAGTATTATAACTTCAGGTTCAAACCTATACAAACTATTAAAATCGAAATTATTATGATAATGCGACTGCGTCGAGCTGTATGTTAATCTCTCTTTAAAAAATTAAAAAATAAGATAAAACTCGTTAGTATGGGCCACATGGTGGAACTGGTCAAGTAAAAGAGTACCGATCCGTTAGTATAGATCACATGGTGGAACTAGCAGAGTAAAGGAGTTCTTGGTTAAGAATGTTAAAATTGTTGTGGTTAGATCACACTTAAAGAGTGGGATTATTATAATATTAGGTATAATGAATTAGTTCTATATCAGATATTGAATAAATAGAGTCTAATATATATAATAAAAAGGCTCATATTTCATAAATTTAGGTTTTTAGAATAGTTTGATATTCAATCCACTATATTAATTTGGTTTAACATTTTTTCGATTCCTCCGATACAACAAAACTCACAAAGCATCTTTCGAAAGCACCATATGAATTCTGAGTGTAAAACATAATTATTCTTGGATCTCTACTTTTTAACCGTGGTTTTAATAGGTACCCACCCTCTGCGAATGGATGATGGGCCACACTTGGAATGGCATAAGCTGCATGTTGGGAGACTTATACGATTTTCAAGGGGATTTGGCCGAAAGATCAGTCGATGCCCACTTGACTACAGGGATTGAGAAATTAATAGAGCACAAAACATATCTTCAAACTTTATCTTATTCTGAGAAGCTCTCGGTAATAGCATATCTAAGGATGTTTGTATGGAAGGTTGCCGATAAGAGCGCTCTTGACTCATTGAGGCAGGAAACTTGAAGAAGTGTGGAGTTTGTCACTAAGGTTCGGAGAACATCAACCACGTTCTCGTTATAGTGATGATCCATTGGTTTGATTAGGCTCTCTAACTAAGTGTGTCAAATGGGTACTTAAGGGCACCAAAACATGAACATGTTGGCTTTAACCATGTCGAAAAGGGGATAGCTTCATGTCAGGCATCCACATCTCATATTACAGTATTATCACTTCGTCAACTTCCCTTCCTTTTCTTTGGTTTGTCAAATCTCATAATTGAGAGTCTTATTATAAGTATGTGGCACATTGGCACTTTAATTAATAAATTTTTTTTTGACGCATCTCTTTTGGCTTACTTGCATGTTAGCGACTATAATTATACTTTGCTTATATTTTGATTTTTTTTGTTTTAAGAAAAATAATCTGTTGTTATATATCCAGTTGTGAATGATTGTATTTTCTTTGAAATAGGATTTTAAATTTTGATTTTGTAACAGTAAAATCAATCCATTTCAATTGTTTTCATTTCAGTCAAATTATTTTTAAAATTTTTTAAGTAAAATTTAATTATTAATTTAAAAATATTTTTAAAAAATTAAAAATGAGAAATTTTTTTATATTTTAAAAATATTAAATAAAATATTTTTAGTAAAAAAAACTTAAAACATGAAAGAATTTTCATTAAGTTAATAATATTTTATAATATAAATATAAATAATATATTTTTTAAATTCGAAATTGAAAATATAGGCTAAAATTTTTCCGTCACAATTGAAATTCTACTCAAAATCGGGGGGATTATCTATTGGCAAAAGGGGAAAGAAGGAAAGAAGGGTAAAGACAGTGATTCGAAAGGTTCTGACTCGAATCCAGGCAAGTTGCAGAGATTTTGAAGAAAGAAGCTCTTGCCAGTTGGCAACTTGTTGATACTGCGAAAGCTGAGGGAGAGAAAGAGGCTGAATGGCTGACAATTGCTCGGATGAGGTGAATCTTCAACAGTGGTTTGCCCTTGTGTTGGGCTCTTCCTTGCAGCCCTTGGCTTGCATCAAAGAATCCAAGCGTGGAGGAGGGAATCGTTTGCCCCCATTCATGTGACGCCGTGACATCATTAGGTCCCGAATTCTGCAAACCACCAGGTCTAGACCAATATCTCCATTATGTCTACGATATGAATAATGGGTTTGTTTTTCCCTTGTTCCCATTGATATCTCGGGTTCAGCTCAAGCTGCTGCGAAAGAATTCGTCCAAGAGGTGGGCGAGCTTACCTTTTCGAGAAAGGGGAAAGAGCGGCCAGTAAGAGCTCATCCCATCCTTTTAAGATGAGAGTGGTTTAGGTCCAGATTGCTGAGCTCGGCAAATCCCGACTTCCACCAAGGCTTGCTCGACTTCCTCTTCTGACAAGCATCTTAGCAGGACTTCATCATAGGATCGAACTGCTTTCTCTTAAAGCAGCAAGCCCGCTAATGGGGAGCCTCCCGTTCATGTTATGCGGTCCATAACATATCAAGCTAATCAAAGCCTCAACTCGGCGCTACACCAATCACCCACCGATGCATCGGTTGTCCAAGCTCTCCTGCTTGCTTGTAAAATTATTATAATGTCAGATATAATAAATTATTCTCACATCGAATATTAGATAGATAGAGATTCAATATATATAGTGAAAAAGATTTATATTTTATGAGTTTAAGATTTTCGGATGATTTGGTATCCGACCTACTATATTGATCCGCTTTGATACTCTTTCAACTCCCATAATAAGTAGTATCAGAGTTTCAGATTCGAAGTTGTAAAAACTTTTAAAACCGAAATTACCGTGATGATGTCGCTGAATTGAATCGCATGTTAGTTTTTCTTTAAAAAAATCAAAAGAATGAGACAAAAATCTATTGGTATGGGTCACATAGTGGAACTGGTAGAGTAAAAAAGTTCTTGATTAAGAGTATTAAAATTGATGTGATCAAATCACACCTAAAGGAAAAAATTGTTATAATATCATGTGTAATAAATAAGTCCCATATCGAATATTGGATAGATAGAATCTAATATATATAGTAAAAAAGATTCATATACAATGAATTTAAGCTTTTGGGATGGTTTAGTGTCAGCACTTCCCTTCTCCCGTGTTGGCCTCTTATGAACTATTTGGATGGATTTCAGAATCTTGAAATTGAGAAAATTGAAAGTCTAATTTTCTAATTTCAATGTTTGATTCAATTTTAAAATATGAAATTATGGGAATTGAACAATTCTTTTTCCTTTTCAATTTCATATTTGAATTTCTCTATTTTTAGTCGGAAAACATCCAATCCCAGGGAATTGGAGTAGGGCCCATACGCTTTTCCTTCCCTCAAATCACAATGAGGAATTCACTCAGCTTTCTTTTAGATTTCTCCCATGCCCCATGCCCCATGCCCCATGCCCCATGCCCATGCCCTAAATAGCCCCTTAGTAGAAGACTCGTGCTATCTTTTTCATTCAAATGTGCTATTGGCACTGTTTGCCAATATGAGGTAGATCTCGCTGCACAATGGTCTCCTATCCTTGCCTTTATTTGTTGCATAAAAAATGGAATGGTTAAGAAACAAGGCCTGCAAGTGGGATGAATAACCTAATAGTGGATCAGCTGATCCGTCACCAAAAATTGTGCTATGATACAAGGTTTTAAATCTCGATTTTGATTTCGGTTTCGGCACCTAACGAAACCGATACGTTTCGACCATTTCGGCTGTTTCGATTTTAGTTTCGACCAAAAGATTTTTTAAATTATTAATTGTATATTGACCAGATTTTGACTATATTTTGACTTCAAATTAAAAATACGATAAAATTTTGAAATTTTTTTTATAAAAATTTAAAAATTATGAAAGAATCTATAATTAATTTTACCACAATATTAAATATTATTTTAATTAATTAAAATTAATTTTGATAGTTAACCACTATTTTTATATATTACTATAAAAAAATATACGAGAACTAATATGAATATGATTAAAAAGTTAAAAATTAACATAAGAAAATTTAATTTATTATTATAATATACTTGACACATACATAATTTATTAATTAATGTAATACAACTAATCATCATCATTAATTGAATTTGAAATATCTATATGTGGAATTATGAATTCAGTATCTGAATGATTTAGATGAATATTTGTAGACATACGAGTCAGAACAACTAGCTCTATGTGATCTCGTAACAATAATTCACATGGAGGTGAGACCGACACAAATTTTTTTTGACTTTGCTTTCGGTGGAACGGTCATACACATATGCACGTGAATAAAAAAATCAACGCGTTTCGATCAAAATCATTTCCATTTCAATTTTAACCAAAATATTTTTTATTTATTAATTATATTTTGATAAAAATTAAACTTTATTTTAATTATTTTTTAACTTCAAATAAAAATAATAATAATATGTTTAAATTTTTTTAAAATAATGAATAGTCTCATACACGTAAACAGTATCTGGTAGAGATCGGCGAGGACGTCCGAATCGGGCTGGCGATGTCGCTGGCATAGGTGCAAGGCGGGCGAGGGAGCGGAGGCAGGCTAGCGAGCATGCGAGGGCTAGTCCGGCGAGGGCATGAGCTCGAGCACGAAGCTGCCCCGCTCGAGCTCGCCGCGCGTTGCGCTCGCCCCGCGAGATCCCCGCGGGCTGCGCTCGGCTTGCCCGCAAGCACTCACCAAAAATCCTAAATCGTAACAGATCTGACCGATCTATTATGGTACCGGCTGAAACCAAACTGTTTCGATCGAAATTTAAAATCTTACTACGATGTCATTAAAACCGTCTTGGGACCTTTCCTTTGCTTCTCTTTTCTGATTCATGCACGAGTGGGTCATTTGGTTATGAATCACACCATAAAAATGGCCAAACAATCTATTACTTACATGGGATTAAAGTTGGAGGAATCCTTTGTATCACAACTTATAGAACAAAATTTAAACTGGTACACTGTATACAAGTCTAAACGCTTTGGCTATTTATGCCTAATAAAATTAGGACAGTTATGATCTTATGTGTTGAATTCCTCCCAATGTTATTCTATTGCATTTTTTATCGTATTTCCCTTCATACACAAGTGTTTTTTTTTTTTTTTGTATAGGGCACCATTTCGATTTTATAGTTGTTGGCTTGAACCTGAATAATGCAAAATTGACTACATGCTTGAATGTGATGGTACAAGAAATAAGTGTTGCTTCAAATCAAATAAAGAGAGAAGAGTTGCTTGTGACGTTTTGAATAAATTTGAAAATCTCTTTAAGGTTTTTTTAATCAAGATACATTTGTAACTTGCTACAGTCCCCTTCTCCCCCTTTTGACCTTTTTTTTCACAAAATTATTTAGGTTTTGCTTAGTTGCCTTAGGTTACTTTTGAATCTTAGATTGTGACAATTTATGTTCAATTCAACTAACTATTAGCAACTTGTTGCTCTATACTGATGACAAAATCTTACACCATATAGTGGGAGAGTAATGTGGACTTTGTTTAGTACTATGATTTCCATGAAATTTTCATATTGCCTTGTAGTGATCTTGCTTGATTGTTGAATATAAATTTGATACAATCTTATACACATGCATTATGTTGTTGTTGGATATCCTTTACTGACAAAGTGCAAGCTTATTCACACTAGCAATTTATGTTTTTTAAATCTAATTTATTGTTATTTAAATTTTTACTCTCTATTAATAATTATATTTGAGTTAGAGTTTTGTGCTAATATTTTGCTTATGGTTAACATAGTTTCATTTCACTTGTGGGTTTGTTTTTTTCATTTTTCCTTTTTTATTCATATGTTTCTATTTGCAAATTTTGTTAATTATTTAAAATTTAAAATTCAAAGTTAATTTCATACAATCATAATATTTTTAAAATAGAAAACTAATTAATTATTTAAAATTTAAAATTCAAAGTTAATTTCATACAATCATAATATTTTTAAAATAAAAAACTAAGTACATGCAAAATGCATCATCATACTAGTGTTTCTTATAGAAAACGAAGTTTTTTTTTAGCAGTTGAAAAACTCTCTATTAATCTATAATGAAGAAATAATTTTAAAAATTTATCAGACTTTTGTGATATTATCTTTTGCATGAGAATATAAAAAAATCTTAAATTAGTCTCATTATTGATACACCAACGTATTTATAATTTTTATTAAGATTACGCGTGCCAATTCTCAACTTTTGGATGTGATGTTTAAACTTATTTGAATCATATTTTAAACTTTTTGTCAATTTCTTTCTTTTATTAAGCTCTTTTAATGGCTTAAATAGCTTCTCCCTCGCGCTCCTCGTCAGTTCTCTTTTCTGGAAAAAGGATTTACCATATATACTTTTAAAACTGGGGAAATTTTGTGTTTTACCTGTGCATCCCTATAAAATTTAAAATTTGGAAAAAACTTAGGACTCATGCACAGGGACAGACAATTTCAACTCAAAAAAAAAAAAAAAATGCAGCGACGGAAATAATTTCGAACTTTCAAAAACGCCCTTAAAATTAGTAATTTGTTGCTTCTTTGAATTCACAACTGAAAATTTAAAAACACAAAAATTTGGCATAAAAAATGCAAAATCCACCCCCCACAAAAAAAATAAAAAAGGAAATACGCACGTAAAACAGAAAGCTTTACACCCTGAAAGTTCAACGGAAATAACAATTTTACCCCTCGCCGCCGCTGCAGATCCCGACGAGCAGCACAGGAAACCTAGCTCCTGCCGCCGCCTCGCCAGAAACGCCCTACCGCCCACTCCCTCATTCTCCGCCGCCTCGTCCGAAACGCCCCATTTTACTTGATAATATTTCTTTTTTCATTACTTTCTCTATTTTTATTTATTTTTTAGGCATTATTTTTAACTATTTTAAAGTAGCATTTTTTCTAATGGAGAGATTAGAGAAGTTCAATGGACTCAACCACAAACTGATAGAGTCTCAAAATAATGTTCTAACTTTCTCTTACCAAAGTAGCTTATGTACTTACTAGTTCTTATCTTGAGGAAGCTATTAATGGAGAGGAACTAACAACTTCTTAGAAAAATATCTCAAGGATGACTATGCTTATAAATTCATAATTTTGAATTCTATAAAAATTTACTTTTTAAATGTCTTTCACTAACACAAAACTACCACGGATTTATGAAAAACACTCTAAAAAAGGTATGCCAATGAGCATGCAAACAATAAAATTTTTTTATTAATAAGTATATCGAATACAAGTTTGATGATTGCAAGCTTATTATTGATTAAATAAATGAACTCAATTATATTACTATCCAATATGCTGATGTGAGTGAACCAATCTTAGAGACCTTCCAAGCTTCAACCTATATTGAAAAACTTTTATTGCCTTTAAAATTTGATGATGATCAAAGTAGAGTTTAACAAGTTTGTCTAGTTATAATAAATTTTAAGTTTAGCGATGATGATTCCAAACTCAAAAATGATTGAGTCTCAAGATAAAGCTTGTTGGATAATGAACATGATAACTCAGAGATAAAAAAATATATAATAATTTAAAGATGAAGTTTGAAGATCAAAATAGAAGCTCAAAAATGCTCAAAGTTCATAGGTTTAGCCTTTAATTTTATTGAGTTAAAAATTTGGTTGTTGATTTATTTAAACATTTTGGTTGATACCTCATTTAACTCGAATATGCTTTTACCAACTTATCTTACCTTTGTCCAAATTAAATTGAAGTTGTATCAAATATTTGAACTTGGTGAAATCTTTCAACAAATTTTTCAGTCACATTCGATCACCCGAACTTGATAGTTCGATCATCCAAACTTATCAGATAAAAGATTTCAGCTTTTGTTTTTGTAATATAAGGTCATCCAAACTCTGAGTTCAATTGTCTAAACTCAAAGATTCAGTCACCTGAACTATTAAGTTTAGTCGACTGAATACTTGAGAACAAAACTTAATAGCTAGATTTCTAATCATTAGAATGAGTTTGATTGCCCAAACTTAGTAAAAAAAAGCCTAGAGTGATTTTCAATAGCTAAATTTTACTTTCAGTGATTATATATTGGTTTAAGACTTCTTTGCTTAATTGAAGAACAAACTTTAATATCTTTAGAGCATGATCCAAGTTTCTCTCTTGCTGCAACAAGAGCTCAAATAGACTTTAATTTTTAAATTCTCATTGCTCTTATATTTTAATCTTTGAGAGACCCTTGTTGCAAGATTTTTTTCTTATTTTTATCAATTTATATTCATATAACTCTCCTAGGTTATTAGAAGAGAATTGAGTGCTCTTCTAAGTATTAGAAGAGTGTGAGAGAGTTTCGATATGGAACAGTACTTGCTTGGTTGGAGCAAGGGATTATAAAGACTTGGTTTCATTTCAAGAAGTGATATCATTAATGGAGTGATTAAAGTCTTGATGCAGCGGGAAGAGGGGGCACGAGGGGTTGGATAAAGAGCGCCGTCTTCTCTTGATGCAGAGGGAGGAAGCACGAGAGATAGGGAGAAGATCACCGTCTTCACTTGATGCAGCGGGAGGAAGGCATGAGGAATAGGGAGAAGATCACTGTCTTTTCGCAATGATAGATCCGCTTGATGTAGCCGGAGGGGGCACAAGAGATAGGAAGAAGATCACCGTCTTCTCACCATGATAGATCCTTGAATCCATAAGGAAGATAAAAAGGGAATAAACCCAAAATAAGATAATATTATTGATAAAAAAGTCTTCTTCCTTTTGTTACAACCTTGGGCTGTATATATAGCCCTCTGATAAACTTAGAGTCCTACTTGGTATAGACTAAAAATAGGACTTAGACTCTACTAAGAATTCTACTTAACATATCTTAAATAAAGATATATAAATCCTATTCCTTATTGGGCTAGGACTGTTATTGACTCGGACTGATAAATAAATCCTAATTTTGATCAATATAAAATCCGAATTATCCAAAATAGTAAATAAGAGACTTGTAGGAATCGATCTCAGCTTTCCAACGGATAGTTATTTGCTGAATTTGGATCAATATCTTAGGAGATATGGCCTTTGGACTGTAGCTGTACGAATCTTGACGGATCCTAATTGGAGTTGGAATTCAACTTGGACTGGATCTCTAATTTTACTGTGAAAAAAGATGTAGTTGTCCTACATCAGACCCCTCCACTTGTAAAAGACTTGTCCTCAAGTCAAAGATTGGAGTCTCCGTTGGTGCAGTTGTGCTCCCTTGAACTCTTTCCAACATAAAACTTGATGATGTAAACCAATAAGATTTCTTCGAGTAACATCTTCAGCACTTTGATTTCCTATTTTCCTTCGACACAACCACTTGAACTTTTGCAGGATTCCTTTTGACCTTATTTGAAATAAATTTTTTGTACACACCAACTTATGATTTGTTCTCATGCAATGAAAGTATTCTTCGCAAGTTTGCTGACAATTGCGACAATAATTTGGATATGCCATTGCAAATTTTGAATCTTGCATAGTGATAACTCCTGTAGAAATTTTCTCTAGTTGTTCAAGAGAGTTGGCTTTTGATGACTTCAAAGAATAATCTTGACTAGCACAGTCAATATTTTCACAAGTAGAAAACTCTTTCTTGCAGCCTTCAAGATTGTCAACTGATTCATATGAATTCTCATAGATAGTATCTTGAAAATTTTCTGTAACATCCAAAGCTACTTTTGTATGATCTTCTAATTCATCAAAGAAAGAATCTTTGGGGCTCTCAATAAATTCTTCACTAGTTTGTTTGTCTTCCACACGATCCACAGCCTCTTCTTTGACTTGATAATTC
This sequence comes from Trichopus zeylanicus subsp. travancoricus, assembly GCA_005019695.1. NCBI lineage: Eukaryota > Viridiplantae > Streptophyta > Magnoliopsida > Dioscoreales > Dioscoreaceae > Trichopus > Trichopus zeylanicus. The sequence goes on from RXID01014313.1 coordinate 65,525, forward strand.
AATACTAGAGGAAAGTTACTAAGATGTGGAATTAATACCTCATGGTTGTCTCCATTGATTTCAATGTCAGAAGCCTTTGGATGAGAGATCTGTTTTACCTGATTTTGATCCCCTTTTGAGAACTTTATATTTAATAGTTTAAGCATCTTCAGCCATGAGCGAATTTTTGGTTTGCCTTCACGTGTTCTTTGGACTTGAATTTGCTCCCACCAAGATGAAGCATAACCATCAAGCTTGTATTCAACAATTTTCACCTTCTTCTCTTCAGGAATCTCCATAAACTTAAAGAATTTCTCAACTTTATCGATCCAAATAAATAAATTCTCATAGCCATGAAAGTATGGAATATTCACCTCACCATGGTTTTGGTTTTCCTGAATAGCTTCGTCTGTTGATCTCCAAGACATCGGACCGCGAGCCTCTTCGACGATCAATTGATGAACTTGGTTCTTAGTTTCAATCTATTTCAAAGCTTCATACTTCCTAGTGATAGAAGCAAGAAAATTTTGTTTAATCAAATCTCGAATTTGATAATCTCCTAGATCACTGTCCATAGAGTTGTTGCCACCAACTACGATCAATGGAGTTGAGCTCAGGAACAACGTCGCTCTGATACCACTTGATGCAGCGGGAAGAGGGGGCACGAGGGGTCGGAGAAAGAGCACCGTCTTCTCTTGATGCAGAGGGAGGAAGGCATGAGGAATAGGGAGAAGATCACCGTCTTCTCGCAATGATAGATCCGCTTGATGTAGCCGGATAGGGATCGGAAGAAGATCACCGTCTTCTCACCACGATAGATCCTTGAATCCACATGGAAGATAAAAAGGGAACAAACCCAAAATAAGATAATATTATTGATAGAAAAATCTTCTTCCTTTGTTACAACCTTGGGCTGTATATATAACCCTCTGATAAACTTAGAGTCCTACTTGGTATAGACTAAAAATAGGACTTAGACTCTACTAAGAATTCTACTTAACATATCTTAAATAAAGATATATAAATCCTATTCCTTATTGGGCTAGGACTGTTATTGACTCGGACTGATAAATAAATCCTAATTTTGATCAATATAAAATCCGAATTATCCAAAATAGTAAATAAGAGACTTGTAGGAATCGATCTCAACCAATGGATAGTTATTTGCTGAATTTGAATCAATATCTTAGGAGATATGACCTTTAGACTGTAGCTGTACGAATCTTGACGGATCCTAATTGGAGTTGGAATTCAACTTGGACTGGATCTCTAATTTTACTGTGAAAAAGGATGTAGTTGTCCTACATCAAGTCTTCATAATTGAGGTAAGGGCAATAGAGTAAACACAATTGGTTGTCAAATCACGTATATTGGTTTACATTCTCTTTACTCATCTATTCTTTATAGGTACTCTATTATATTTGATTAATTATATTGAAAATTCTATTATTGTGATTGCTTGTATATTAGATTGGAGGTTAGATTTGGCAAAATTATTTGTCATTCTTGAAAAACCTAAGTCACCCTTCTTCTTAGGTTGTCATTTATGGGTCTCCAATTTTCTCATTAATGGAAGGATTATCTATAGATTTTAAAACATACAAAGAAATCTTTGAGCCTGGATGAACTTCTTTAACACATTCAAATTGAGTTTGAGATAAGAAATCGTCATATACTTGACAATCAAAAAGAGAGTATTCTATTTAATGTTGAAACTAATGCATCCAAGCCTTCCAAATTTAAGAAAATTTCTCAAATAGAAATGGTTCTTTCAAGAGGAAAAGAGAAGGCTTCAAGGGGATGATGAACCAAAAAGACTTTGAGTCCTTACTATGTATGTGGCAAATGAGGATATGTTGTTAGGAAATTTTTTTCGTAAAGGGAAAAAATGGAGGCCAGCATAGTATAAGAAAAAGGCATGGTAGCTACGATCGCAAAAATTCTTGTTGTTGAAAATAACAATGGATGGTGTATTGATTCATGTGCTACAATACCATGTGATGCCATATAAGAAAATCTTCAAAACCTATGTAGAGATTGAGAAAAAAAATATCTTTGTAGGTAGTAATTCTTTGTGTATTGTATTGAGAGTTGGTAATATGTAAATTCCTCTTTCTTCAGAAAAAATACTATCAAGGATGTATATTGCATTTCTAAGCTTAAGAAGAGTTTAATTTATATTAAGAAGTTGGATGATCATGGGTTCAAAGTTGTGTTTGATTCTCAAAAGGCAATCATCTCAAAATAAGGGTCCTTTATTGTGAAAGGTTATGCTAAGAACAATATGTATTTATTAAGTATTAATAAAGATTTTTATAATTCTCTTTATATTATTTAGAATAATAATAATTTATGTCATTATATATTAGGACATGTAGGAAGTAATATTATGCATAATATAATTTTTAATTACTGTATTCCTAAAACTTCATATATTTTGACTATTCATGATTGTGAACATTGTACATAAATTGAGATTGTTAAATCTTTTTTTAGGCCAGTTATTAGATATACTTTGCTATTAAAGCTTATTCATAATAATCTATGTGATAACAAGAAGTACCTAACTAGAGGAGGAAAATGATATTTTGTAATTTTCATTGATGATTTATCTAAGTTTTCTTATATTTATCTACTTGGATTAAAAGATGAGACCTTGGGAAAGTTTAGACTTTCAAAGAGGAGATAGAAAAGAAAATAAAAATTAAGATTGAAATATTAAGGTCTAATAAAGGTAGAGGATTTTTATCTTTAGAATTTATTTTTGTGAAAAGCATAATATTGTCAGATAATTTTCTGCTCCTAGTTCACCCTCTCAAAATGGATCGAAGAAAGGAAAATTCATACTTTGTTATTAGTGATACACTTATACATTCTAAATTTTCAAATAGTTTTTGGGGTGAAGCATTGTATACTATATGTTCTATTTCTATTAGGATTGCATATACATCTTATGATAATCCTCTTATGAATTGTCATGTGGTAAAATGTGTAGCATCAATTATTTTAAAGTTTAGGATTGTGCTACTTCTATTCCAGATGCCATTAGAAAGAGACTCAAACTAAGAATTGAAGCAATCAAGTCAAGTTTTCTTGGATATACTAAGCATAACAAAGCATCTAGATTTCTAAATTTACATACTAATTCAATTTTTGAATCAATATATATAATATATTTTGAGAAATTTAACTATTAAAGATGTTGATAGAGTATATTTGCTAAAATTTTTATTTAATGTATTACCTACTAACTTGCAATCTCCATCTATTACATATGATACTAATATTGATGTTTCAAATAATAATGCATCTAATTCTAAAAATGAGCCTATTAAATAAAGAAAAGAAAAAGACATAGAATAGAACAACTTTGGACCCCATATGGTCACTTATATGGCAAAAGAGGATCCAAAGAACTTTCAAGAGACTACATCTCTAAAAGATTTTTTTCTCTTGAAGCAAGTCATGAATGATGAGATAAAGTCCATTTATGATAATAAAATATGGACTTCAATAATGTTTTAACTAAATACCAATTTTGAATTGCAAATGGGTTTTAAGAAAGAAACTTAAAACTGATGGTAGCACAGATAAATATAAAACAAGTTTGGTACTTAAAGGCTTTAACCAAAAAGAGGATATTGCTTATTTTAAAACATATTCTATGTTGCTAAAATTACAATTATCAAAATGAATATCCTCATATAACTAGAATTACAATTATCATAATGATGTTTGCAATTATCTCTACCTACAAACTAGAAATACTCCCATAAATATCAAGTCTGTATTTCTCAATGGAGAGCTAGATGAGAAAATTTATATAAATTAACCTAAAGATTTTGTTGTTTAAGATGAGAAAAGCAAGATATATAAGCTTAATAAGTCTTTATATGGTCTCAAGCAAATCTCTAGACAATGATTTACGAATTTCAAAGCTGAAATTGAGAAATTTAGTTTTACTAATTTTTTTTATGGGAGAATGTGTTTTTGTTAAATGCACTATTGACTATAAAGTTTTAATTACTCTTTATCTTGATGATTTGCTTATTTTTGGTTCAAATATTGGTTATGTTAAAAAAAACTAAAAAATTTTTATCTCAAACTTTCGACATGAAAATTTTGGGACAAGTTGATTTTATTCTAGTGGTTAAGATTATAAAAAAAAATAATTTCATTTTAACATAATTACATTATATTGAAAACTTGAGCAAATTTGGTAATACTGATTACTTGCCTAGCAAAACACCTATTTCATCATTTTATTTATTAGGGTGTAATAATGGTGCACCAATTGAAAATAGAAATATGTCAATATTTTTAGTAGTTTAATTTATATAATGAATTATACTAGGTATGATATTGCATGTGTAGTAGGTATATTAAGTAGATTTACTACTAATCTTACTTTAAAATATTAGAAAAAGTTAGACAAAGTAATGAGACATTTAATATTTACTATGCATTGTAGATTACATTATAATTGTTCTAGCTCTGTTTTAGAAAATTATAGTGATGCTAATTAGGGTCTAGATAAAATCAATTTCAAATCTACTAACAGTTGATTTTTTGCCATTGGTGGAGCTATTGTTGTATAATCTTATAGAAATAATATTGTATTGTATTATCCTTAATAAAATATGAATTTATTTTTATGTCACTTGCTTGTAAGGATATCTTATGGTCTAGAAGATTTATGAAAAATGTTCTGTTTATTGAAAGACATAAAGAGCCTATCACATTATTTATGTAATAATCAAGCTACTATTTTAAATTTAAAAAAAATATAAGAATGAGTAGTAATAGCAAACATATTGCTATAAGATACAATCATATCAAAGATGTTATAAAAGAGGAGAAAGTTAATCTTGAATACTTACTAACAAATTAAATACTTGCATATTCTTTAGCAATGCCTTTATCAAGAGAGAAGATATATAAAATAATGAGGGGAATGAAACTATTACCAATTAATAGGCAGCTTATTTGGACTCATTTCATCAAATTGATGCCGATCATTATTGAAAATCATATACATGAGAGATTGACCTATCTAAATAAAAAATTAACAAATAAATATATAATAGAAATATTTTTGGTGCATAAAATCTAAGGAATAATGAGGCAAAGATTCATTCCTAAATAAAGTCTCATACTTGTTGCATTTTATTCCACAATTGGAACATCAAACTTAAATGTTCTTACTGTATTTATATCTTATATAGGATGCTAAAGCAATTGTGCGTAATCTTCAATAAATCTAAGTATGAGATGAGGATGCCTCTATATATTATTATTGATAAGATCTCGATAGTACTTGTTAAAGGGATAAATGCATGGTTGATTACATAACTTTCACTAGTACTTATAGGGTAAGTGCCATTATAGATTAACGTGATCCTTTATGAATCAAGCTTCTTATAATAGTCCAAGATTATGATAGCATAAAGAATAATATTAATAAATAATAAGTAGGGTAATAATATAATATTAAAGTATCATCTTACAATAAAATTATTATTATTAAAAGTCAAATAATCAATGTGTCATGTGTTTGAGTCGATTTTATCCAAAATCAACTCCAATCAAAATTTAGGTAAAATGGAGACTTGAACCCCACTAAAATGTTATTGAATGTGCTAAATAGATTAATTGCTCGGTAAATTGGTCATTCAGTTCGAATGAGCTGACAAAAGCTCTCTAGTGGTCATCTGATTTTTCAACCAGCTGACTAATTCTCATGAACCAGATTGACAACACTCTACTGGTCGGCATATTCTAATAAGCGAGACTAACATGACCTCTCTGTCGGTCAACTGATTCCTCAGTCGACTGTCCAATTTGGATTAGGATCAGTAGAGATGAAAATAAATTCTTGTCTAATCTTATCAGTAATTAACAAAAGTTTTAGTTAAGAAAATTACAATCTCAAAATATATCAATCAATGATATGAAGATTCAAATCTAAGATCTAATTGTAAAAATATAATCCAATCAAATCTCAAATACAAATCAATCAATGATTTGATTTGAAAATTTTCTCAACCCTAAAAAAACCCTATAGAAATTAAACAAGGAGGGGAAGCATCAAAGGAGATCAAAGAGAGGAAAAGTTGGGAGAAGATCATTAATTGGGAGACGATTGACCAGGAACACTAAAGAAGAAATAAGATAATCCCTACCTCCTGTTGTTCCCTTTTTACTTATCCCTCCTATGTCTCTTTCTCCTCTGACGGAGCAGCCTCGTCTACTCCCTCGTTCGCCTCTATCACAGCCACACATGCCCACCTCTAAATGCTGACACCTGGCCTTCCTCTCTCCCTGACATTGCCCTCCCCTCTTGCAAGGTTCTTCTCCACGCTCATGGTCTCGCTTACCCCTAGCTGCTATTCGCATCTTGCTAGAACCCTAGGTACCACACCACCCTTCTCCATGCTTGCGGTCACCTGTGACTTCGCTCACCCCCAGCTGCCATCCACATCTCACTAGAACTCTAGTTGCCATGCCCTCTTGCTCGAACCTTACATAATACCTTCCTTGGTTGCCCAAGTTCGGACAACTGAAATCAAGGGTCTAGTCGCTTGAACCACATTGGGAACTCCTCTTTTGCTTCACCACCACCTACAATCACACGTTCACAGAACCCCATCACCAGCTTCAACCTGCTGTATACTAGTCTCCGTCACTACTATGGCCACCTACATCTCTAGTATCCCCATCATAGCAGCACCTCCCACCACCGTGCACACCGTTGCTAGCCCCACCTTGCAGTGCCTATTCCTCCGCTATTGCTACCATTGGTCTGATTGTGACCCACACTTGGAAAAGATGGCCCATACCTAATGAAGATAGAGCTCACCCTTGCTCCGGTTGAGAAGAAACGAGGGAAGAAGAAGGAGAAATTGGACAAGAAGAAGGAGAAAAATAGGAAAGAGAAAAAAAGTAAAATAATAATAATAAATAAGGCTATTAGCCCATGTGAAAAAAAACTAAGAAGAGAAAAAAAAAATAAAAAGAAACAAAAAAGAGAAAATAGATAAAAGAAAATAAAAAAAGAGAGAAAAGTTTCTCACCTCATTGAGCTTGCTCTCCACAATCGACATAGGGCTAGCCTTCAGAATAGTCCGAAAGTCAACTAGACTCAGGACTAGCTTGCAGGTTTGTTCAAAAGCTATTCTGATCAAGGGCCAATATACAAACTCATTTGAAAGTCAACTCAATTTAGGGTCATCTTACAAGATCGCCCAAAAGTCATTATGACCAAAGGCCAACCTGTGGGCTCATTCAAAAGTCAACTCGATTTAGGGCCAACCTACAAACTTACCTAAAATTATTCTAAAAGCCAACTTGCGAGCTTGCCCCAAGAGCTAATATGGACTAAAAATCAATTTGTGGGCTCGTCGGAAAGTCTACTCATACTAAAATTTAGATTGTGGACTCATTTGAAAGTCTATTTGGACTAAAAACTAACCTATATGCTCACTTAAAAGTCTAATCAACTAAAGGCCAGCCTACAAACTTATTTGAAGGTCTAATCGGCTAAATACTAGTTTGTAGGCTTGCATAAAAGTCAAAGACAACTTAGGGTTAGTCTACGAACTCACCTAAAGTCATTATGACAGCCTGAGAACTCTCAAACTAAATTAATTAAATTGATTAATATAAATTAATTAAATGACTCAATCACATTGAACTTAAATTGATTCAGCTAAAGCAAACAAATAAAACTAAATTGACTTGAATAAATCACCAAATGGATCTAAATCTGCAAAACAAATAGACTGAAGCTAGTCTAGACGAGCAGCAAAGCTCTCCATCGGTTGATCACTTGATTAATTGGTTAACTAGTTTTAATCAATCAGAGCTAGGAAACCAGCTCTGTCAGTTGACCGATTCTGATGAACCAAGACTAGAACCTCCTTTGTCGGATGATCATTACTTGAACTGGTTGTCCGGTTCTGATAAACTTGGATTGCACCCTTTTGGCCGGTCATCCATTTCAGTTAAAAAATAATGACCTTTGTTCATACACCCAAACCTAATCAGTTCAAATCAGGTCAAATTTTAATTGGTCCAATTTGGGTCAAGTTGGATCAAATTGAGTTCAGTTCGAGTCAACCCAAAATCAAAACAAGTTCAGATAAACTCTAATTGAGTCAAACCACATTCAAACTAAATCACAATAAATTCAAATTGAATTCTAATTAAATCAAACCATATTTGAACTAAACTATAATAAGTTCGAATTGAACTCTTATTGAGTCGAATCACATTTGAACTAAATCACAATAAATTCGAATCAAATTCTAATAGAGTCAAACCACATTCAAACTAAAATCAAGTTCAAATCAAATGCTAATTGCGTCAAACTCAAATTCAAACCAAACCCTAATTGGGTTAACCAAGTTCAAACTGAACCCTAATCGGGTCAAATTGAACTCAATTCCCAACCCTAATTAGGTCAACCAAATTCAAATCGAACCCTAATCGGGTCAAATTAAACTATAATTTGAACCCTAGTTGGGTTGAATAAAGTCCAAATTGAACCCTAATTGGATCGAACTCAAATTCAAACCAAATCCTAATCGGGTTAAATCAAGTTCACATTAAACCATAATTAGATCAAATTGAACTCAAATCTAAATCCTAATTGGGTCAACAAGTTCAAATTAAACCCTAGTTGGGTTGAACCAAGTTTAGATCCAACCCTAATTGGTTCTAATCAAATTCAAATTCAAACCTAGAACTAGGTCTAACCTAAATCAAAATCAGCTCAAACCTAAATAAGAATCAGGTTAAATTTGAACTGTAATGAAGTTGAGCCAATCCAACTTGAACTCGAACCCAAGTCCATTAAAGTTTGAATCCGAACCTAACAAAGGTCCAATGTGGGTCAAACTCAAATCCATTAATGGGTTGAACCTGAATCTATTAAGAACCCAATCAGGATTGGATCCAAGATCCATTAGAGATCCAATGAGAATCTAATCAAAGTTTGATCTAAGATCCATTAAGGATCTATTAAGAACCCAATGAGGGTTGAATCTAAAATCTATTAAGGATCTAATAAGAATCCAATCAGGATATGATATGAGATCAATTAGGCTAAGTCAACATATGCTCAAAAGCCATTGTCAAATTTAATCAACAACACGCCAAAAAAGTTGCGAATTATCAAATCAAGGATGATTAGCACAAGCTCAGGCTGCTAATCATCCCTTCAAATCAAATCAAACTAAGATAGTCTTAAACTCTCTTAGTCAGTCAATTAAATACCATGTTTGAGAGAAGTCTACCAACAATATGCATAAAGCTATCGGTCATACTTCAAGCTCAACCAACACAATCTCAAAGCCGTTGGTGATACTTTAAACTTAATCGACAATACCTCAAAGTGGCTATTGATTACCAATTCAAAAATAGTTAGTATAAACTATGGCCACTAACCATTTCAAACCAAATTGAGGTAGACTTGAACTCACTTAATCAGTTAGCTAAATGCGGTGTTTGAATAAAATTAATCGATAATACTCTTAAAGCTATTAGCCATACTTTAAGGCTAAGCTAATACATATTCAAAAGCCATTGATAATACTTCAAACTTAATCAATAACATGCCAAAGAGGCCATCAATTATCAAATGAAATATCAAAAAAAGGCAAGTGGAAAGCCATCAATGATGCTTCAGATCATAATGAAGTCAATTAACACAAGCCAAGACAGTCAACCACATTCTGAAATCTAGCAAAGTTTTTTAATATTCACTAAGGGTCAAACCAAGTACCTATTTGAGTCAAATTTTACTCAATTAAGTGCATGAGAACATATCAGCGGCAAGTAGAAAGGCTCTCCCATTTGCTCTCCTATTTCATATCATTTAAGATTATAAATTTGAATTCATTAAATTGTAAAATGAGAGTATGCCCTTATTTAAGGCATGTATCTCTTTCTCAAATCAATTAATTATGTTTTTTTTATTTGTGTCTCTATCTAATTAGTTAGGCTTTTCACTTTAGGAGATTCATGATAATTATCAAGATAATTAATAATAGAGGATTGCATCTGTTGAAAATCATGTTTCATAATACTTGATTGCACACTCAATTCATACTCAATTTGGATTTATTATTTTAAGTTTGCTCCTCGAGGTCTCTAACTATTTCGGATGGTAAATTTTGGCTTCACAAATCTTGGTACGTCTAGTGGGATATGATTTCTCTTCCAAGTAGAAAAACCTAGTTAATATAGATATGTTTAAATCCACTTTGTAGTACTATTTTGAGTTTGAGTTTGATTCATAATGAGTCAAATTTAAGCATAGAATTTTAAATCGGATTGGGCTCAAGTTTCAACGAGGGATAAAAATAAGATTTGAGTCAAATTAGAATTCTTGATTTACATTTGGGGCCTTAAATTTTAAGGTTTCATACATAAATCCTAAAATATAAAAAATTATAAATTAGACCGAGGGTTGTAAGCTTTTTAAAGAAGTCCTCACTATTAATTTTTACTAAAAAAAACCGATTAAAAAAATTACGATTGAATCCTTAGACCAAATTTATTTTACAAAGAAGCCCTTGTTAAGAACTTTTTTACGAAAAGAAATATGAAAGTTTCAAAATCTCATAAATATGTCTTTTTTATAAAAAGACTTCTTGAATTTTATAAAATTATATTTTAATCTAAATTTTTTAGAAAGTTTATAAATATTTCTATAAAAAGTCAATATCCAAATATGATACCATTTTTGAATCTCTTTCGTCAAGGAAATAAAACCCAATTAATGAATCACATTCCAATTATAAAATATGAAAAAAATGTAATTTCCATCAAATATCACAATTTTACAATATTTCAAAATCAACCAATCAAAACCGGACATTAATAGGAACCTGTAAAAAAAAAAAGAACAACAAGAAGAGAGAAGATTAGAACAGAGAGAGTTGAAGAAGAAATCGGGAACAGAAATGAGGGTTTGGAAAAACTGAAACTCAAGCACAAAGGGGTCAATATAGCTGGCTCTATTTTTATTTTCCTCCGCCTCCTCTCTTCTGATTTGCTCTGTCTTGTCTTCGAGGGGTTCCCAAGCACCCTTCCTGCTCTCGTGTCGTGCTACCCGAACCCGTGCCCTGCTACCACCCCTGTGCTTTCCTGGTGACTCCTCGCATCTCTTCTGCTACCTGAAGCACGTCGGCCACCCGCTAGGGCCAGATCCGATTGAGATTGGCCGGATCCGACCATGAAGCAGAAGGAAGAGCGCTCGACCCTCCTCTAATGTGATGAAGCCCCTTCTCTGCTTGAATGACCTCCGCTGCATTGCCAAAGCTTGGTAGCCATTCCTTGCACCGAACCTGTCGCTCTGTTGCTTGGCCCGCACCTCGCCGCAGGCCCACGCCGGACCTCCCTCATCACGCCCGATAGCTGCTCCCCGAGCCGCTCTCTGCCACTAGACCCGTCGCATGGGCTTCGCGCTGGCACCGTAGCCGTCGCCCCCGTCGGCTTGCCTTAGTGAGCCCCGGCCGTCCCGCCGCCTCTCCATCGTATCTCGTCGTCGATTGTGGCCGGATCTGGCCAGGGAGAGGATCCAGGTCGCCACGGCCTAGTTGAAGAAGGTGGAAGCATGCATTGTAAAGGAAGAAGAGGACGGGAAAAAAAAGAAAAAAAGAAAAAAAAAGTTATTGGCAACAAACAAAAAGAAAGAAAATTTTGGCCTCAATTTTTGTACTGCGTTTATCGTACCCTTGAGCTGATATTATCAGTTAATCTTTATGTTTATTAAATTAGGATTGTTTTTAAGTCCATCAAATTAAGTCAATCATTGGGATCTTGGACTCACACCTATAGGCTAATATTCGAGTTTGTCAAATCATGTCAGTTTTTAGCTCGTCAAATCAAGTCAACTTTCAAGCTCATTCATCTAAATGTGTCCTTAGGGTTGCACATCTAAAGTTAGTTTACAAGCTCATTCAAAATTATCATGACAACCCAATGACTCTTAAATTAAATTAATCGACATGAAGTAATTCAATCACATTGGACTCAGATAAAATAAATTAGTATAATTAAATTGACTCAGATGGACCATTAAATGAACCTAAATTGATCAAATAGATGGGCTAAAATTTAAATTGAGTTGGATCCAAAATTCAAATTATAATTCAAACCAAATCATCTTAGACTCAACCCTAATCGAGTTTAAATTGAGTTAATTCAAAATCAAGTCAAGTTCAAATCAAACTCAATTTAGGTCAAACTAAGCTAAAATCAAATCCTAATTGGGTTCCAAATTGAAAATTAAAAGGGTCAAATCTAACCTAAAGTCAAACCAAAATCAGGTCAAGTTTGAACTGAAACTAAGCTGAATCAAAATTGACTTAAACTTAAATCAAAGTCCATTAAAATGTAAAACCAAACCCGATAAGAGTCTAACACAAGGTCAAACTCGATTTGAATCAAATCAATCAGATTCGAGCAAAAATCAAGTTCTGAATATTGAACTAAATCAAATTAAATTTGGATCAAAATCAATATTGCTCCCACTAGAGTCAATAATCAGTATTTGACAAATATTTTTCTGAAAATCAATACCAAGCTTGGTGAATTAAATTTATATTACAAATTGAATATTCAACATCAATACCAATAGTGATTTTGGGAATGGATGTTTCACATGGTTTTCCTAGTCATGCTTAAAGTATTAGTGTAAACCCAATCACTAAATATTCTGGGAGGAGAAAACCAAAATATATTATTATCTTTTAGGAAGGAGTTAATGAATCGTAATTCAATCCAGTAATTTTGAATTGAATCAAATTAGACTTGAATCAAAGGCGAGTTCTGAGCATTTAACTAAATCAAAACAAACTTGGTCTAAATCAAGTTTTGAACATCGAACAAATTCTAAATATTTAACCGAATCCAAATCAAACTCGAATCTGAACTAGAATAGTTTGAATAGAACTGAACAAGATCAAACTGAGTCTCACTGGGTGTGCTAAATCTTTGGCAACACTCTACGACTATGAATAATGGGTGATGTTATCATCCTAATTCGAACCAGAACTAGTTCAAATAGAACTAAATTGGATTAAATTGAGTCTTGTTAGATGTACTATAAAAGTCTCTGACAACATTCCAAGGCTATGCCCAACTCCATAACTAGTGGATAACGCTACTTTGAAACTTATGAAGTTATCACTTATGCTTTATTGACTATAGAAATATTTCAAATTCATGAAATTATCACTTATACCTCATTGGTTATGAAAATACTTTAAACTCATAAAGTTATCACCTACACCTCATTGACTATGAAAACACTATCAAACCCATTAAGTTATCGCTTATGCCTTATTGGCTATGGAAATACTTCAAACTCATGAAGTTAACACCTACTACTCATTGGCTATAAAATTACTTCAAACTCATAAGTTGTTATTTACATTGGCTATGAAAATACTTCAAACTTATGAAGTTATTGCTTACACCTCATTGGCTGTGAAAATACTTTAAACCTAAGAAGTTATCACTTATACCTCATTAGCTATGGAAATACTTCAAACTCATAAAGTTATCGCTTATGTCTTAGTAGTTATGAAAATACTTCGAACTCATGAACCTATCATTTATGACTTATTGGCTATGAAACACTTCAAATTCATAAAGTTATTACTTATGCCTCATTGGCTATGGAAATACTTCGAACTCATAAAATTATTGCTTATGCCTTATAAAGTTATCACTTACGCCTTATTGGCTATAAAAATACTTCAAACTCATGAAATTAATACCTATGCCTCATTATCTATAGAAATACTTCAAACTTATAAAGTTATCACTTATGTCTCATTGGTTATGAAAATACTTCAAACTCATGAAGTTAACACCTACACCTCATTGTTGATGGAAACACTTCAACTCATAAAGTTATTGTTTGTATCTTATTGGCTATAAAAATACTTCAAACTCATGAAGTTAACACCTATGCCTCATTGGCTATGAAAATACTTCAAAATTAGACAAAAAAAACTATCACCAATGCCTTATTGGCTATAGAAATACTTCAAAATCAAAAAATTATCATCTACACCTTATTATATAATAGAAATACTTTAAATAAAATAAAATTATCACCAATGTTTAAATAGTTTTTACAACCTGACCCCAACCATGAGTTAGGGTTGGACTTTGAACTTGATTTAGGTTGATTTAGACCAACTTAAACTAGAAAAAGTTTGAAAGATTGGGCCCAAAAAATTAAACTGAGTTGTAATTGGACATTTAGTTCTCAACCAGTCACTTGGTTCTGACCCTAATCACTGTCGAACATTTGATTCCTAACCAGACATTCACAATAGTTTGACTGTACAAAACCCTAGTCATAATTTGATGTTTGATTCCCAATCAAACATATGGTTTAGTTGCGAATATATGGAAATAAGAAAAAAATTCTTCTTGAAATCCATCAAAATCAATCAGATTTTTCAAAAAGGAAGGTATAATTTGGGAGAATATCAATATGAGATTCAAATATTGGGTTTATGACCAGAAAATACTTATCAAATCTCCCAATCAAAGCCCAATAACCAAAATTAGAAATCCTCTCAAGGCCTTATAAAAAGAGAACTAGGGTACACAAATTTCATAATTCTTAGGTGCACGAATTGAAGAAGAAGTTTTTAGGGAGATCTCGTCATCTACGAGGAGAGCAAGAAGTTTTTCTCTTTTTTCATCTTTTCTTTCATTATCCCCTCTTTTCTTTATCCCTTATGAGGTCTTTGTTTTTTCTTAGTCACTCACGGCCTCATTCATCACCATGGCATCATGTTGAAAAAGAATCGATGACGATAATCTCTTGGATTGATAATGGAGAAGAGAGTAAGAGCAAAAATGAGAATGAGAACAAGAACAATAACATGAAAATAATAATAAATAATAATAATAAAACATCTTCACAAAATGGTTTAGGGCCAACTTGCGGTCTCACACAATAATCAATTCTTAGGGCCAACCTACGATTTTACCAAATAACCAATTTGACTTTGAACCAGCCTGTGGTCTGGCTCGAAAGTCAAATGGTTTAGGAATAGCCTGTGGTCTTATCCAACAATCAATCAACTTAGGGTCAGCCTACAAACTTGCTCAAAAGTCAAATAGTTTAGACCTACATTGCGGTCTCGCCCGATAACTAATCTGACTTAGGAATAGCTTGCAATTTCACCCAAAAGTCAAACAATTTACTGCCAACCTGTATTCTCTCCCGGCAACCAATTGACTTAGGATTAAACTGCAGTCTTGCTTAAATGTCAAACAGTTTAGGACTAGCTTGCAATCTTACCCGACAATCAATTTAACTTAAAATCAGTTTGCGATCTCACCCAAAAGTCAAATAATTTAGGACTAGCCTACGTTCTCTCCTAACAACCAATCCGACTTAGGACTAGCCTGGGTCTCACGCAAAAGTCAAAATGGTTTAAGGGCAAGCTTGCAAGCTCGTCATAATATTATCATGATAGCCTAAGGGCTTTCAAACTAAATCAATTAAGACAAATTGATCAAATTAAAGTTACTAAAATTAAATTTCAAATTAAAATCGAACCGAAGTTGAGTTTTGAACATGAAACTAAAATAAATTTGACCTAAATCAAGATTTGAACATCCAATTGAATCAAATCAAACTCGATCCAAATTAAGTTTTGAATATCGAATTGAACCAAATTAGACCTAAGTCTAGGTCAAATTCTGAATATTAAACTAAATCAAACTTAAACTGAGACCAGGTCTAAATTTCAAATCAACTCAAACTGGATCCAAGACCGGATCAAATTTAACTAGACTTAAATATGAACCAAAGCACAAGTCATGTTCAACCCAGAAAAATTCGAATAGAACTAAAATACGATCAAGATAAATCCCACTGGATGTACTAAATCTCTGGTAACACTCTGAGGCTATGCCCAACTTCATGGGCAGTGGGTGAGACTATCGTTTTGATCTAAACTAACACTAGTTTGAATAGGGCTGAACAAGGTCAAATAAGGTCCCACTGGGTATGCCACCAAAATCATCGACGACATCTCAAACCTAATCGACAACAAGCCAAGGTGGACTATCGATTAACATAAACCAAAATTGCTAATCATTCTTCCAAACTAAGTAGGACAAAAGGTAGACTTGACTTCTCTTAGTTCGTTAGTCAAGGTGCCCTATTCTAACACTTTGACGAAAAAGAAATTATTTTCTATGTTACATTGGCTATGAAAATATTTTAAAATCCATAGAGTTATCACCGACATGTTATCGACTAACCTAAAAATATTCCAAATTAATGAAATCAACACCTATGCCCCATGGGCTATGGAAATACTTTAAATTCGAAGAGGTCAACACCTGCGTCCTATGGGGTAAGGAATACCTAAAACTCAAAGAAGTTAATATCTATGTCCCATAGGCTGTAGAGACACTTCAAAAAAAAGAAATTATTATTTACTCCACATTGGCTATGGAAATATTTCAAAATCCATGGAGTTATCGTCATACCTTATTAGTGAACAAAAATATTTCAAATCAATGAAATTATTACTTACACCTTATATAAATACTTTAAAATCAATGAAGCTATTGTTTATACCTCATTGGCTATAGAAATATTTTAAAATTAATAAAATTATTGTTTACGCCTCGTCGGCTATATAAACACTCTAAAATTAATAAAGTTATTGATTATGCCTCACTGACTATAGAAATACTTCAAAATCAATGAAGTTACTATTTAAACCTCATTGGCTATAGAAATACTTCAAACTAAAGAAGTTATTACTTACGCCTTATTGACTATAGAAATACTTTAAATTAATGAAGTTATTGCTTATATATCATTGGCTATAGAAACACTTCAAATCAAATAAAGTTATTACTTATGTCTCATTGGCTATAGAAATACTTTAAATTAATGAAGTTATTGCGTATGACTCATTGGCTATAGATACACTTCAAATCAAATAAAAATATTACTTATGCCTCATTAGTAGATATACTTCAAATCAAATGAAGATATTGCTTATGCTTCATTAGTTATAGAAACACTTCAAATAAATGAAGTCATCACCTACACCTCATTAGCTATAGAAATACTTCAAATCAAATGAAGTTATTACTTACGTCTCATTGGCTATAGAATTACTTTAAATCAATGAAGTTATTATTTATGCCTCATTGCCTATAGATATATTTCAAATCAAATGAGATATTACTTACACCTCGTTGGCTATATAAATACTTCAAATCAATGAAGTCATTACCTACGCCTCATTATCTATAGAAATACTTTAAATCAAATAAAGTGATTGCTTACCCATCGTTGGCTATAGAAACACTTTAAATCAATGAAGTCATCACCTGCACCTCATTAGTTATGAAAATACTTTAAACTTATGAAGTTATCACTTATGGCTCATTAGTCATATAAACACTTTAAACCCATAGAGTTATTGCTTATGCCTCATTAGCTATAGATATACTTTAAATCAATAAAGTTATTGCTTACATCTCATTGGCTATAGAAACACTTCAAATCAATAAAGTTATTACCTATGCCTCATTGGTTATGAAAATACTTCAAACTCATGAAGTTATCACCTATATCTCATTAGTTATTGAAATACTTCAAAATTGATGAAATTATCACTTATGCCTTATTGGCTATAGAAACACTTCAGACTCATGAAGTTGTCACCTATATCTCATTGGCTATGGAAATACTTCAAATTAATGAAGTTACCACTTATGCATTATTGGCTATAGAAATACTTCAATGAAGTTATTACTTATGCCTCAATAGCTATGAAAATACTTTGATCAAATAAAGTTATTACCAATGCCTTCTTGGCTAATGGAAATAGTTTAACCTAGGAAGCTATCACCAAAGCTCAAGGCTATCAAAAACACTTCAAGCTAATCCTGACAAGCTAACGACAATGTCATCCAATGGAGTTATTGCTTACACTCAAAGTTATTAGAAACACTTCAAACTTTTCTTATTGCCTTTTGTGTGCCACTGGATAATGCCAGCAACATCTGCCAAAGATCGAGTCATGATCCATCCAAGTCAAGATGCCACATGGGTCTAATGCACGGGAGTGGGACAATAACACACATTAGAACTTTCTTCTCACTCCTTCCCTTTTTTCTTATTTATTTATCATTGTCATACCTTCCCATAATGCCATGATGAAATTTATTGTAAAGTGAGTGTATGTCCTTACTTAAGTCATGTACCATTTTTAAAAACAACAAATACTTTTTTCTTTTTTGGTCTCTATTTTATTAGCTAGGTTTTTAGTTTTAGCAGATTCCTAACAATTTTTGAGGTAATTAACAATAGGGGGCTTGTGCTTGTTAGAGTCTATACTTCCATAACACTTGATAGTGCACTTTTAAATTAAAATAAACTTTAATTTATGCATCTGATCACTCCTAGGGTCTCCGCCACTCCCACAAATTCTGGCACACCTAGTGGGACTTGGCTTCTCCTCTAAATATAGAAATCTTGCTAATATAATAGAGATAAGGTAGAATTATAATTGAAGAATAATAAGTTATGTTCTTCTTTATAGAAAAAAGCATCAAATTTCATCAGTGAAGAACATATTCATCTTGAGGTATACTATCATCTTGGGGGTAGGATCAACTGTGTATCTACCCCAATCAATAGTTGCAGCTGAGGTTCAAATTGAGTTCAAAACCATCTTTGAGTTTGTCTAGTTCAAAAAGGAACATGCTATTGGGCCAATTGAAGTTGCTATTATGTAAGACAAACCTACTTCTCACCTTCCATCAAGAGAAAAGAGGCCCCATATTGTTATTCCTAATGAGAAGGGCCATTCGAATGAAGAGCTAAACGTCATGCCTCAATTAGTAAGGATACTAGTCGTTGATCACCTCCACCCAACTCTTGATAGGGGGTAACGAAAAGCAAGTCTGGACACATGCATGGATGAAGATGAACTCATCCAAACTATCAAAAGCAAGGGAAGAGCCATTGGAATTTTCAACTAAGTTGGGAAGCCTACCCCTCGAATGATGTTAATCATTATAATTCCCACCTTCAATTCTTTCACTCCATTGAGTAATTTAGAAAGAGGTAAAAATAAATCATAGGAGGCATAGTATTATCTTAAAGTTGTGGCAAAGGAGAAAATAGCCAAGCAAAATCACAAGGGTCACCATAAGGTTGTAACTTAATATGAGAATTCACAGAAGGAGACTACCCACACTGTTAGAGTCATTTCTTATCATGACTCTGGGAGAGACTATGAACCTGTATCCTAACCAGGTAAGCATTAAAACAATGCTGTGCAAATAAGATTTATTGATGAAGAAATCAAGGAGGAAAGGGCTTTTGTGGACTAATCCTTACTATTTTGTCAAAGAGAAGGTGTGGCAACTCGTTTCATGAGCAGGCTTTTGAATGAGATAACTTGACTGATGATAGAAGTTAGCCTCGATCCAAGGCCTAGACTTGACTCTCAATATATGGACTACCATAATCTAACAGAAGTCTTGGTCATAATTGAGAGCTCCAATAAAAAAAGGGACCATAGAAGCATTACAAAAACAACTAAGATAATAAGGAAAAAGGAAGGATGAAGCTCAAAAGAAGGTTATAGAGTTGATAAAAATGATGCTATACATGAGCCAAAAGATGGACAAGATAAAGTGATCTGAACAACTATCTAAAACAATAAAGATAGCAGAAAGTGCATCTCCTGCAGATAAGATCCACAAAAATTTAGGCCCTTTACAAGCACCTCCTCTAATAAGGGATACCCAATCCTCAATTTTAGAAATCTCTGATAATATAGAATTGTCAGCATACATATAACAATAGATGCAATGAATGGTGGCTACACAATTGAGACAAGAAAGTAAAATTGATAGGATAAATGATACTGACAAACCATACCCTAGTCATTGCGATCAAGTGTCATATTGCAGAGGATATATAGTGCTTAGCTTCAAATAGTTTAATGACATAGGCAGCCCTAAACAACGCATAGATTACTTTGTAACTCTTTATAGAGATTTAAGTAATAATCCCTCATTGTTAATCCACCAATTTTCAACAAACTTGATAGGAGTAGCATTCGAGTGATATGCCAGTTTACAACTAGAATCCATATAAACTTGGGCACAAATGAAGAAGGCTTTTTGAATCAGGTTCAAAGGAATCAGTGACAAAGTGGCTATTGTAGACATCATCTCGATACTGAAGTGCGGCAATGAATCGATCCTAGACTATATTGCATGGTGAAAAAAATCTCGGTATTAAGTGTGAACAATCCATGAGTTAATTTGAGGTGGTAAATATGGTTCTTGGCAATATAAGGGGAGATTGGATGGAATCCTACTTGAATGATTCTTCTATCCACACCTTTCATGACCTCATTATATAAGGGCAAGAAGGTAGAAAAGATTAGCCCTCCAATCTTACCTAGTTCACAAAATTTCAAACTCAAAAAAGACAAGAAAAAGCATGAAGAATCTTCCAAGAATGTAAGGGTGGCATTCATAGCAACCGAATAGAAAAAATCTTTGAACACCATCGTGAACAAGGGTAATTTTCAGAAATCACCAACTCTTAGAGGAGATGGGGAAGAAGAATACTCCAATGATTTCCAACAAAGACTCAGAAATAAATATTCTTTCAAAAGCCCCCCAAGTTTGCCTAGGTAGTTACACTTTTGATAAAGTTGATGACCAAAGTTGAACAAAAAATACTTTCCTTATTGCTAGAGTTCCAGAAGGCCAATTTAAACTATTAGATGAGTTGAGCATCAATATCATGAAATAATTAATAACTTTCTATGTTCCCCCATGACGCAAAGGGGAAAGAAGCTACTATTCTATAAGGCAATCCCTTGCACTTCAAGCATACATGAAATTTTGGGAATTGAGAGTCCAAAGGATGATGGTGACCATCAGGTAATAGTCATGTCTAAATATGTTTTGGATTAGCTTCATCAAATAATTAAAAAATCTAGTTGTAGCCATTCACAAACAAAGAAGAAGAGTCATTTTTTCAAAAATCTATGGGATCCACCTCAAGGGCACACACACATTTCTGGAAGAGGAAACAAGAACACTAAAGAATTGGGGTATATCACTTCAAGCATCCACACATGTCTCATGGTCACCATTGGACCTCTATTTGATTTTTAGGATGACTAAACAATATCAACACCCTCTGATACATGCACCACGGTGGCCATGACTCTTCAAAAATCTCAAGAAGGTGGCATCCTTGGTAAAATTCCATTAGGATTGGAAGACAGGGGGCATCACTTGGTGAAGGAACAATCTTCAAACCAAAATAAACTTCACTTAAACTAGAAGATGGGGGCAAGTCATAGTTGATAAATTGATGAAAATCAACCTAGGCTCAAAAGAGGACCCTAAACCAACCTTTATTAGCACTTAGTTCTTAGAGAAAAGGCAAACCCAACTCAAAGTAGCACTCCAAAAGTACATTGACTACTTTACATGGAGCTATAAGGAGATGCTTGAACTAGATCCTAAAGTTATAGTCCATAAGTTAGACATCAATCTCAAACTTTCACCTGTCAAATAAGCACCTAGGAAGATGAAACTCGACCTAGAACAAAAAGTAATAGAAGAAACCAAGAAACTAATTGAAGTAGACTTCATGAGAGAAGAAAAATACCCAGATTGGGTGACAAGCATTATGCTAGTCAAAAAGAAGAATAGCAAATTCGTATTTGTGTGGACTATAAAGATTAAAATAAAGCATGACCAAAAGATGACTTCCCATTATCAATAATAAAAATTATGATTGATAATATGACTGACTTTAAAATATTCCCTTTTATGGATGATTTTTTAAGGTACAACTAAATTAAGATGCATCTCAATGATGAGAAGAATACAACCTTCAAAATATTAATTGGCATCTATTGCTATAAGGTGATACCCTTCTGGCTTAAACATACTAGTGCCACTTATCAAAGGGTCATGACCTAAATTTTTGATGACCTCATACACCAACTGGTGGAATGCTATATTGATGACTTGGTAGTTAAGGCCAAGTCCAAAGATAGGCACATCCAAGAGTTAAGAGTAGTTTTTGACCATCTTACAAAATATAACTTAAAGATGAATTTTATGAAATGTATCTTCGAGGTATCAGCAAGGACGTTCCTTGGATTCATTGTCAAACACCGAGAAATTGAAATTGATCCATCTAAAATTAATGTAACCTTGGACATGCCACCACCTAACAACCTAAAGCAGTTGAGGTTATGCCAAGGTCAGCTTCCACATATAAGAAGATTCATCCCAAATCTCTCTGGGAGATGTAAGCCTTTCTCCAAATTAATGAAGAAGAATACCCATTCATTTGGAATCAAGAATGCCAATAAGTCTTTGAAGAGATTAAGTAGTATCTCTTAAAGCTGCTAGTCTTAGCAGCACCCCTGCTTGATAAGCTCTTGATCCTTTACATGGCTTCAATGGAAGGGTCTCTGGAGGTACTTCTCTCCTAGAATAATGAAGAAGGCAAAGAACATGCACTCTATTACTTGAGTAGAATGCTAGTGGGGGCAAAAGTCAACTACTCTCCCATCAAAAATTATTATCTGGCACTCATATTCATAGCTAAAAAGCTCAGACATTATTTACTCTCTCATTAAGTCATTTTAATATCGAAGATTAATCATATAAAATACTTAATGACTAAGCTTGCATTCTCTGGAAGACTAGTAAAGTGGGCTTTAATCTTTATGGAATTTGATATCAAGTTCACTCCTTAAAAGGTGATTAAAGGACAAGCCCTCGTCGACTTTCTCGCAGCTCACCTAGTACTAGATGATTCTCCACTAAGTTGCGAGCTACCTGATAAAGAGATCCTTTTTAATGAAAAAGGGGAGCCCTACTAGAAGCTATACTTTGATGGGCATCATCCATCAAAGCAAAGATCAAACCAAAACTTCCACAAATCAAAATAGACATTGTACTTGTCTTTATCACTTCGAATAGGGGCATCTTATGATATTCCTATTCTCTCTTAAAACCATGCATAAATAATGAAGCTAAATATGAAACCCTAATTGTAAGACTAGAAATGACCCTTAATATGAGGATTTCTCACCTATATATTTTTAGTGATTCGCAATTGGTCATTAGTCAAATCCTAGGTGAATATAAAGTCCATAAAGCTGAGCTCCTAAAATACCATGAAAAGGCTCAAGGACTCATGGGACAAATTTCACATGTCCAAATAATAAAGATTCCCTAATCCATCAAAGCGAAAGTTGATTTCTTAGCTAAGTTAGCCAAAGCACAGGCCAGTCCTGACCAATGAGAGATTTTAATAATAGTCCATAGTAGATAAGTGATAATTTAGTCTTTAGTATCAATCATAAAAATACTGAATTGAAACTAATAGAATAGGCTGTAGATTGGAGAATACCATTTACCAATTATCTTAAAGGAGAACTCCTAGAAGATAAATCAGTATGGACATAATTCAGAACAAGAGCCACATGCTTCTTGCTTATCAATAACACTTTTTATATAAGGTCATTCGATCAATTACTTCTGCATTGTCTCTTAGATGAAGAAGCCAAGAAAGTCATGTACGAGGTGCATTTTGGGGTTTATGGGGCTCATAAATCGGAACCAAAAATGATAATAAAGATTAATCATATATGCTATTATTAGCCCATGATGGTAAGTGATTGCATCAAATACATGAAAAAAATATCATCTGTGCCAAATTCACAGGGATGTCATTCATCAACACCTAAATTCTCTATATTTGATAGTGTCTTCATCAACCCAATTGAATTATCTTCTTCCAAAGGTCACCCCTTTATACTAGCAATGATCGACTATTTCTCTTGATGGACTGAGGTAATTCCATTGAAAGAGGTAAAAGCGAATGTTGTTATCCACTTATTTCAAAAAAAATATCCTATATCAATTTGGTGCACCTTGAAGGATCATTTCTGATAACGGACCATCTTTCAGAATCTTCAAGGTGGAACGATTTACACACCATCATAAGATAGATTAGAGATATTCATCTATCTATAATGTGAGGATAAATGGTCTCATTGAGGCATTCAATAAAACTCTCTCCAAAATATTGAAGAAAGTCATCACTAGAAACAAGATAGATTGACACCAAAAGCTTTTTGAAGCACTGTAGGCTTATCACACCACATATCGAACCCCTACCCGATGAACATCGTATGTTGGTATTTGAAATTGGAGCAATTCTACTATTAGAAGTACAAATTCCCTCTCTAAGAATTGCTTTGTAAAAAAAAATCACAAAATAATACAATGTTCATTTTTGCCTTAACGAGCTAGACTCCTTGGACAAAGTAAGGCTTGTAGCTTGACAAAGCTTGAAAATATATCGAGCATAAATGTTCAAGACCTACAACAAGATAACCTGACTCAAATCTTTTTAGAAAGGAGAATGGTCTTAGCCCTAAGAAGATCAATAATTCAAAATCGAAGCAAGAAAGACAAGTTCAAACCCAATTGGGAAGACCCTTATATCATTGGAAAGATATTTGAAGGAAAATCCTACCAATTGATTAATGACAAAGGGAAAAGGCCTATGCCACCAATTAATGCTTGATGTAGCAAGTGAGTCTATCGTCATATAATAAGTCAAGTCCACAAAAGGCCTATCTTTAGGGACTGAGATGTGAGAAATACAAAATTGCAAACAAAATTTAATGAAAAAATTTTTCATAAAATAGTAATGATATTCCTAAATAAGATGAAAGAAAGCAAACAAGAGTTCTAGATAAAGAGAATAATGATAGTCCTATGATACATAAAGCTTAGTGGTGCTTTCTGATGGCCACGATAACCCAATAGCCACTCGCTCAAGCTTCGCTATCGCCGCTTGAGGAAGCAAGTGTGATATTAAGAAAGGAGAGAAAACTTTCAAAGAGAAAGAGATAGTGGATTATTACCTAATGCTCGAGATGGTGGATGGATGCCCATAAATGCAAATATCCCTCGACTGAAGCACGATTAGAGAACCACATCTGTGACAAAGACTTAAATCAATATACGCACAATGCAAAATCTAGCAAAAGCTTAGATATCTCTTACCATTTGAGTTTAAAATATAATCAGGAGAACCTCCATAATCTTCATCCAGTTTGCCTAAAATAGAATATGATTTCAGCTAGAGAGAAGAAGAGAAGAAAAAGCAAACGTGGGATGGGGTAACTAATACTTGAAAACTCTATTCTCCTCTGAGCGCTCGCATTTGTTGATTGCAAACCCAATCAGACCTCGCTATCCAAACCCATGTCAGAAGACTAGTGCATTAGTGTCTATTTGAGGTGATTTTTTTCATAATTAAAATTAATTAAAATATGATTAAAATTGAGAATTATATGTCATTGAATATTGCTCAAATGTAGATCTCGATTAGACTTAAATTACATCCGAGTTTGATAAAAAATTGAGCTCAAATCATTGAAAAATTCGGGCTCTACCTAGGCCTAATCCAAATAGGTTAATTGGGTTGGATTTTTGGACCAAAATTGGGCTCAAATTTTATCTAAAATTTAGAACAAAATGATAAAATGTAATAATTTTGCAAAAAAACCTCTGAATTAAATCTTCATAAATGAGTCATTGATTGCATTTTTTTTTCAAATAGGTCTCTGCAATAAGAATTTTTTAGAAAAATAATAAAATCCTAAAATTATAAATTAGTCAAGCAAAATTTTGGATTTGCAAATAAACCCCTCAAAGAGTTAATAATTATGATGTGGTTCCTATGAAATCCAGATAATTCTTTATTTATGAATAAATCTCTCCAAAATTTAAATTTTGAAAATAAATTCCTCTAAAATTTTTTATTTACAAATAAGCTTTTAAAATTTTAACTAACAAAATTTTTTATTTACAAATAAGTCTACATTTTATTCAACAAGGACTTTGAAAGTTTTAAAACTTTATAAATTAATATTTTTTATAGAAAAACCCCTAAAAATTTTGAAATTATAATTTAGTCAATTTTTAAAAAGATTTTGTAAATAATTCTCTATCATTTTAGTATCTGGGATCACAAAAAATTTAATTTTATCCCAATTTTATTTCTGTTGGAGCTTATAAAAATCTGTAAAAATTTATAAATAAAAAAACACAGAAAAAAATCAGAGACAAGCAAAAAATAGAACAGGAAGCATTAAAAGGCGATCCTCAAACAAGACTGGTGAAGTTTCCAACGTAGCTTTGTTATTTTCTTTTCTTCTGCTCGTTCTCCTTCCCGCTCGTGGGACCGTCAGGTCGTCGTCGCGTGCTCCCTCGACCATCCATGGCGTAGCTTCCCCATCGGCCGTTTACCTCCACGTAACCAATACTCACAACCACCTGGCCTTCTCGCCTGCAAGCGGACTAGAGCTGATTGCCGTGAGCTGATTGCCGTTGATCCAGCTCCATCTTTGTGCCACTTCAACCTGTGCCTTCCTCACCAACTAGCCCATGGATGTCAGACCCGAGCTGCCAGCCCATCCTCTCTCATGCTCACTGCGCACCTCTCGTCGAGCTCCCTCTACCTCCAAACCTGCATCTCTGCCATCAATTTTGGCCGTCCACCAACCGTCTCCATCCCCTTCAGTGACCACCCGTGTCCTCGTGCCTTGAAGCCCACCTCCTTGGATGTGCCCTGCCCACTCCTGGCTTGCTGTAAGGCCATATCCAGCCGGAAAGAAGGAGGCCGGTTACCTCCCGCCCCACCGCAACAAAGCTGGCTAGATCTGACCAGGACGGCCAGATCCGACAGGCAGAGGGAAGGGCGGAGCACCTCCCTGCCCCATTGCGGCCAAGACTGGGCAGATTTGGCTGTCTCTAGCTGGATTCGGTTGGGGAAGAGGCTCGGCCTCTCCCAGCCCGGTGGAGTTTCATGAGCAAGCCAAAAAGGACTTTGGCTTGAAAAAGAAGAAGAAGCCCAAAAAAGTATTTTAAAAAATAAAAAAACTTGTGCTGAAAAAATATCCGGCCAAAAATACAGAGGAAGAAGTTTTGAGACTTGAGGGAAAGAAAAATAATAATAATAAAATAATAAAAAATTATTGTTGTGATTAAAAAAATAAAAAGAGAGGAAAATTTGGCAAAATAAATATAAAAAAATATCTTGACAATATCATGGCTACCTGCGACTCTTGACAATGAAGATGAATCTATGATCTTGTTGTGGTTACCCTTGACCTTTCGAAGACGGCAAACTTATGATCTTGTTACGACTATCTGTGGCCCCTCGAAGACAGCAGATCCCCATCACCTAGCTAGTTATTAGGCTAGCTTATAACTAGTTTTCAAATTCGCACTTATCTAACTTTTAGACTCGCATCCAAGCTATTTTTCAAATTCACACTCAGTTAACTTTTAGGCTCGTATTTAAGCCAGCCTTCGGACTCCTTCTTAGCCAACTTTTGTATTTATACCCAGCCAGTTTTCGGGCTCGCATCCAAGCTGGCCTTCGGACTCACACTTAACCAGTCTTTGGCCTCGCACTAAGTTAGCTTTCAAGTTTACACTCAGCCAACTTTTAAGCTTGCATCTAGGTCAGCTTTCAAGCTCACACTTAACCAGCATTCGAGTTCACATTCAACTAACTTTCAAACTTATATCTAAGCTAGCCTTCAAACTCACATTTAAGCTAGCCTTCAGCTTGTATCTAAGCTAGCATTCAAGCGTGCACTCGACTAGCCTTCAGACTCATATTTAAACTAGCCTTCGGGATTACACCTAAGCCAGCATTTAGGCTTGCATTTAACTAGCCTTTGGGCTTACACTCAACCAGCCTTTGGACTTACATCTAAGCTAGCCTTCAAGCTCACATTTAGCCAGCCTTTGAGCTCACAATTTGCTAACCTTCGGGCTCGTATCTAAGCTGGCCTTTGGGCTCATATTCAACCAACTTTTGGACTTGAACTCAACTAGCCTTTGAGCTCACATCTTAGCTAACCCTCGGGCTCACACTCAACTAGTCTTTGAGTTTACACTCAGCTAGCTTTCGAGCTCACATCTTAGCTAGCCATCGAGCTCATAATTAGCCAACCTTTGGGCTTACACTCAGTTGACCTTCAGACTCGCATCTTAGCTAGCCTTCAGTCTCGCATTTAATCTAGTTTTCAAACTCACACTACCCAGTTTTTGAGCTCACAAACCAAGTCAACCTTTGGGTTCGTATATCTAAAGTCAGGCTATGGGTTCATCTAAAATCATCATAAACAGCTAAATACCTATAAATCAAATTGATTAATGTGAAATTAAACTCGATCACAATAAATGGACGAAGACCAAGTAGACTCAAATGGACCTAAACAAATGGACTAAAATCTAAATTAAGTTAATATAAACTTAGACTCAACCCTAGTTATGGGTTAACTTGAAATCAAGTTAGGTTCAAATCAAATCCAATCAAAATTTAACTAAGTTCAAATCAAATCCTGACTGGGTTAAGTCAAGTCCAAATTAAAAGGACAAACTCAAAGTCAAATAAGAACCAAGTCAAGCTAAGCCTGAACTAAAATTGAGTTGAGCTAAATTGATTTAAATTAGAACTGAAGTCCATCAAGATATAGACTTGGACTCGATAAAGGTCCAACACAAGGTTAAACTCGACTCAAGTTAAATGAAATTAAACTTAGACCTAAACTAAATAGGGTCAAACCGAGTCCCATTGGGTGCATTGAACCTTCAACAATACTCCAAGGGCATAAGTAATGGATGATGTTGCCACCCTGACCTAAAGCTGAATTAGTTTGAATATAACTAAATAAGGTCAAACTGAGTCTCGCTAGGTGTGCTATAAAAGCATTTATTGACATTTTAAAGACATACTTAACTCTATAAGTTGTTGGTAATGCTATTAAACTAAAAGAGTTAATACCAACACGCTCAAAGTTGTTAATCATATTTCAAAGTTAGTCAATCCCAAAAACCATTGACGATGCATCTACCAAGGTAAGCCAACCCAAAAGCATTGACAATGCTTTAAATCAAATTGAACTAAGTTAAGCTTGAACTCGCTTAGTTAGTTAGTTGCAATGCCTTATTCAAAAAAAGTTGATCGCCAACACGCTCCAAGCTATCGGGCATACTTCAAAGCTATGCCCAACTTTATAAGCCATTAGTGATGCTATCAAAACAAGAAGTTAATCGCTAACAAGCTCAAATCTGTTAGCCACATTTTAAAACTATATCCAACTCCATAAGCTATTGGTGATGTTATCAAACCAAAGAAGTTAATTGTCAATATACTCAAAGCTATTGGCCACACTTCAAAGATATACCCAACCGGATAAGCCATTGGTGATGTTATCAATCCAAAGAAGTTAATCGCCAATATATTCAAAACTATTGGCCACACTTCAAAGCTATACCTGACCCCCTAGGCCATCGGTGATATTATCAAATCAATAAAGTCAACCAACAATGTGCTCAAAGTTGTTAGCCACAATTTAAACTAGTCAACCCTAGAAGCAGTTGATAATGCACCCTTTCAAGCTAGTCAACCTCAACAGTAGTTAATGACTTACCCTTCAAACTGGCCAACCCCAGAAGCAGTTAGCAAGGTATCTTCAAGCTACATCCAACCTTGCAAGTTATTGGTGATGTTGCTCAAAAATCCACACAATGTTATCACTTACGTCTTATCTACTATGGAAAGACTTCAAGGTCAATAGAACTATCATCAATACTTTATCAGCTAATTGAAATATTCCAGCCTAAATGGAGTTATTGCTAATATTTTATTGGCTAATGAAAACACTCCAAACTAAAAAAATTATCGCCTATGCCTTATTGGCTATAGAAATACTTTAACAAATGCCAAAGAAGTTATCGCTAAAGCTCAAAGATAATAAAATACTTTAAATTAAAAAGTTATTGTCAATACTCAAAACTATTAGAA
Organism: Trichopus zeylanicus subsp. travancoricus; assembly: GCA_005019695.1. Taxonomy (NCBI): domain Eukaryota; kingdom Viridiplantae; phylum Streptophyta; class Magnoliopsida; order Dioscoreales; family Dioscoreaceae; genus Trichopus; species Trichopus zeylanicus. The sequence goes on from RXID01014313.1 coordinate 95,478, forward strand.
ATACTTTAAACTTCTCCCATTCCCTTCCATGATTTGGGTCAGACGCCATGCGGTCCATTGTGGGGGAAGTGGGGCAACAACACATCAAAGATTTTTCTCCTCTCTTTTTCTTTCTTCATTTCTTTTATGTTTTCCATGTTGATATTTATTGTAAAGTGAGGGTATACCTTTACTTAAGTTATGTTCCATCTTTCTTAAATTAATCAAATAATGCTTTCTTCTTTTCTTTCTTTTGTATATCTATTTTATTAATTAGGTTTCTCACTTTAGGAGGTTTCTAATAATTATTGCGATAATTAACAATAGTAGGTTGTGCTTGTTGGAAGTCATATTTTCACAATACTTGATAATGTACTTTAAATTAAATTTGCTATTTGAGGTTGCTTCTCGGGGTCTTCATTATCCCTGGTGATTAATTTTAATCCCATAAATTCTAGTATGCTCAATTAGACCTAACTTCTCTTTCAAGTGTAGAAACCTAGTTAATATGATAGAAACACTAATAAGATAAAATTACGATTGAAGACTGATCGATTGTATTCTCCTTTGCAAAAGAAAGAATCAAATAACAATGAAAAACATCTCCATCCCAGAATTTTCTATCATCCTGGGGGTAAGTTCAATCATACAGTTACCTTAGTCAATGGTTACTATAGAAGCAGCTAAAGTTTAGATTAAGTTTGGGACCATCTCTTAGTTCGCCTAATTCAAGAGGATACCTTTTACTACACCAACTGAAGTGATTGACATGCAAAACCAGTCTATTTCTTACCTTTCATCAAGAGAAAAGAGACCTAATGTCATCATTCCTAATAAGAAGGGTTGTTCAGATGAAGAGCCAGAAGTCATGTCTCAACCAACAAAGACATTAGTCTTTTAGATACTAGGTTCGAAGTGAAGCTTAGTCTTCGACCACCTTCACCTAGCTCCCCATAGGAGACAATTCAAAGTAAATCCAAATACAGGCATCAAGGAAGAAGATCTCATCTTGATTGTCATAAGTAAAGAAAAAGTTACTAAAATTTTTAGCCGACTTGAAAAGCCTACCTCTCAAACAAAATCGGTCATTAACATTTCTACCTCCAATTTTTTTGCTTCATTAAGCAATTTAGAGAAGGGTAAAAGCAAGTCACAGGGGGCATAGTTTTGCTTTAAAATTGTGGCAAAAGGGTGAATCTCCAAATAAAAATACAAAAGTCACCGAAAAGCTGTAACCTAGTACAAGGACTCACAAAAGGAGATTACCTACACTATTAGAGTCATTTCTTACCATGACTCTGGGAGGGGCATGAGCCCACACTCCAGTTAGATAAATGCCAAAAGAAGATTGCCCAAATGAGTTATACTGATGAAGAAATCTAAGAAGAGAGTGCCCTTGTGAATCAACCCTTCCTACCACATCAAAGAAAAGGTGTGGCGACCCATTCCATGAGTAGACTCTTGAATGAGATGACTTGACTAATGGGAGAAGTTAGCCTCAACCTAAAGCATAGACCTAATTCTCAGGATAGAAACCATCATGTTCTAATAGAAGTCTTAGTTATAATTAAAAGTTCTAATTAAGAAGTGACCATAGAAGCATTGTAAAAATAGCAAAAATAGTAAAGCAAAGAGAGATGAGGCTCAAAAGAAAGTCATTGAGCTGATGGAGATGATGTTATAAATGAGCCAGAAGATTGATAAGTTGGAATGATTCTAATAGCCATCTTAAGCAGCAGAGGTGGCAAAAGGAGGATCTCCTATAGATGAAGTTCATGAAAATGTAGGTCCTTCACGAGTACCTCCTCCAGTAATAGATACCCAATCCCTGATTTTAGGGATTCCTAATAATATAAAACTTCCAACATACATACAATAGTAGACATAATGAATGGTAGCTACATAGTTGAGTCAAAGAAGTGAGACAGATAAGGTGAATGATGTTGACAAACCATACCCTAGCCATTACGACCAAATGCCATATCACAAAGGCTATACAGTATCTAGTTTCAAATAGTTCAATGGCTTGGACAATCTTGAATAGCACATATCTCACTTTGTGATTCTGTATGGAGATTCAAGTAACAACCCTTCATTGTTATTTTGCTAATTTTCAGTAAGCTTGACAGAAGTAGCATTCGATTTGTATGCTAGTCTATAATCAGAATCCATACAAACTTGGGCACAAATAAAGAAGACTTTCCAAATCAGATTTGGAGGAGTCAACAATATAGTGACTATTGCAAACCTTGTCTCAATACTGAAATGTGACAATGAGTCGATTTTGGACTATATCATATAGTAGAAAAATCTTAGGATTAAGTGTGAGCAACCTATGAGCCAATTTGAGGTAGCAAACCTAGTCCTTGGTGACATAACGGGTGAATAGATGGCACCCTATTTGAGTACCTTTTCTATCCATACCTTCAAGACCTCATCATGCAAGTCAAGAAGTTGGAAAGGATTGGCCCACCAACCTTATCTAGTTCGCAAAGCTTCAGACTATAAAAAAGATAAGGTAAAATATGGAGAGTCTTTTAAAAATATGAGGGCTACTTTCATAGTAACTGAGTAAAAAAAAACTTCCAAACCCCACTATGAATAAAGATAATGCTCAAAAGCCACTAGCACTTGGAGGAGCTGGAGAAGTGGAACGATCCAGTGATCTCCAACAAAAGCTCAAAAAGAAATACTCTTTCAAAAGAGAAAGATTAGCTAAAATATTTTAGGATGCATTAAAGTTAGGCCTCCAATTGCCAGAATCCAAGAGGCCAGGCAAGGCTAACAAAATAGATCACCCAAATAATTGTCTTTATCATAGAGTCTTGGGACATACCATTGAAGATTGTTATGTGTTCAAGGATTGGGTCAAAAAGTAATGCCAAGAGAGTAAGCTGACTCTCGAAGATACCCCTATTGGAAATACTCATTGAACAAATCAATCATATTACTGTGTTCAAGAAGTACAAACCATTTGCTAAAATCCTATTTGGGGAAGAAGCACAATGTACTCCTAAACAAAGACACTTATGGAATATCTACATTTCAAAAAGTCTAAAAAAAATGATGAAAAAAATAACTAGAAACCTTGGAGAGCTTGGGATGGTGATAAAGAAAGCCAATCCTAGAAGTAGTTGATGATGCATCTTCAAGCTACACCAATCCTTGCAAGTTGTTGGTGACGCTGCTCAAAACCCTAATGAAGTTATTGTCTATGTCTTATTGGTTATGAAAAATACTTCAAAAACCAAAAAAGTTATCATCTACATTTTATTGGCTACAAAAATACCTCAAGGTTAATGGAGTTATTATCAACACTTTATTCACTAATGAAAATACTCCATCCCAAATAGTGTTATCGCCGATGCCTTATTGGCTAATGAAAACACTTCAATCCAAAGAACTTTTTGCCTATGCCTTATCGGCTATGGAAGCACTTCAACAAACCCCAAAGAAGTTATCACCAAAGTTTAAAACTAATGGAAATACTTCGAATTAAGAAGTTATCATTGGTGCTCAAAGCTATTAGAAACACTTCAAACTTTTCTCATTCCCTTCCACAATTTGGGTTAGACGCCATGTAGTCCAATGCGGGGAAAGCAGGGCAGCAACACATCGAAGCTTCTTCTCCTCTCTTTTTCTTTCTCCATTTCTTTTATATTTTCCACGTTGAAATTTATTATAAAATGAGGGTATACCCTTACTTAAGCAAAATACCATCTTTCTTAAATTAATCAAATAATATTTTTTTTCTTTTCTTTCTTTTCTTTCTCTATTTTATTAACTAGGTTTCTCATTTTAGAAAGTTCTTAATAATTGTTGGGATAATTAATAATAGAAGATTGCATCTATTGAAAGTCATGTTCCCACAACACCCAATAGTGCACATTAAATTAAATTTGTAATTCGAGGTGGCTCCTTGTGATCTTTGCTATCCTAGATGGTCAACTTTGATTTCATAGTATCGATGAAGGAAGGGTCACCTCGAGCCCCATTTTCATGTCAATCTTGCAAAATGAAGAAATCAGGGCTCTAAATAATGTATGCGGTAAAGTCAACCTTGATGCACTAGGAATAAGAGGCCCACAAGCAGATTGAGATGTCTCTCACCTCGGACTCAATGTAGAACTTGCATTACCTTTAAAATGATCATTGCTAGTCCTATAAGGGGGAATGGGCCTCTCCTTATTTGGCCTTGGATGAGCAAACTTACGAGCTAGGGGCTTTCGATTTTCCTAGATTCTCTACTGCTTCAACCCTCTGCTGCTTGCTTACTTCTCCTTACTGCATGAACCAATCTCATTCCTGAACAAAAATTCTAAATCAATGTGAAAATACCCTCCCATGCTATTGAACCATGTTGTAGCATATAAACGAAGAACCTTGACCTCTCACTCAATATCAGAAATATAGTACTTTGAATTATCTTGAAGGCAAGTAAGATGTAACCAATAGTCCACTAACCAGCCCAGACATGATGGCGATGAAGGAGTAGGAATATTCTTAGGAAAGGCTTGATCATATCCAAATTACCGTAAAAATTAATGTGGATTAGAAGACTCTGTAGCTAAATGCTCCTCTAAGTAGAGCGAAAGTACTCCATGCCACGAAGAGACAATGTACTCATAAGCCTCCAAAGATAATGGAAGATGAGGCCTATCTACTAGTATGTTAGAATCTAAAAGAATGTAAGGAAAAGCTCATCACTCAAAGTTTCGAGGATCTCATTCATGCATCCTGGCATCCTTAGGGGTGAAAGTAGAAGCAACCATATTTATGATCCTAATTATCTCAAGAACAGGGGCCAAGCATAAGTAACATAGCTCTTTAGTTGCATTACTAGGCTCTAACTCAGTATATGTCCTTCAAAAATAAGCATAGATCTAGGCATAAAGAAAGTAGATAGAAACCAAGTTGAAGAATCACCTAATCCTTTGGGATTGCTCACCATCACTCTGGGCCTGCATATATGGATTTCAGCACTGCAAGAGCTAGAGCAACCTTTTGTCCATGTGCCATCTTGAAAGTCATCACAAAATTCTCCGAATGAATGTATTGTCTGTGATGTGGCATGATGAAGTGCTAAAGCCACAAATAGATGAAAGTGGCAAAATATGTTTTAGAGCCAAACACTAGAAGGGCGTTTCCCATGTCATGCATGATCCAGTCAAACTTGGTTGGCCTGCTCATTTGAGATCTTTCATAAAAAAGGCCAACCCGATGGTCAAAGTATAGTTGCTTTTGATTATTTAGGGAAAGTATCACCATCCAATCATAAATCTTAAGAAGGTTATGAAGGGTATAACTAAAATTGAGAGATACATGATGGTTAGTAAGGATATACTCATCATAAAAACTCCCAAGAATAGGAATTTTGACTAGGTATTTTATGTCCCATAAAGATATACCAACCTTGCCATACGGAGTATGAGAAATATTTGTGGCATGGTTCCACATCTTGACCATACTATGTAGTATCCTTGAGTCTCACACATGCTGAATTTTGGACACTATAACTCCCCCAAAGATACCAATACTCGTGAGTTAGGCTGAAAATTGAGATATCACGTCATCAACCTACTTTGAGTAATTTGACAAGACTTGCATGACTCTAGCAAGTGGAAAGGATCATCCTCAAGGAGGAGAGGAGATAGGCTATTTAAAATACTAAACCCCAAGGTTTCTAAAAATTCTTGTTGCTTAAAATGTCTGTAAGGTTCCAACATGAAGGATTTGATTACTCCAGCAGCACATGGTATCCCTTCTTTAGAAAAATGAGCAACAAGGTGGTAATTATCAAACTACACTCATTTTTGATGTTCCTAGGATTGGTATGCCAAGACCACTTTGGCATCAGTCCCCAAGATAGGAAGAAAGTGACGTTGGATCAAACTAGTTTTCTTCTTGTCCCAGACTCTCTTAGTTTTAAAAGGCTCCATGAAGCCTTCTGAAAAGGTCACTTATTTATTTTTCTTCTCTCTCTCCTTTTCCTTTTCAGAAGGCTGAAAAGGAAAAGGAGAGAGAGAAGAAAAATAAATAAGTGAAAGAAGAGAGGGGACTTATCACAAGTTGATAGAAAGGATAGTGGAGAACCTCACCTATAAAACATTTGTAAAAGCAACAAAAGTAGGTCAAGAACTCACTATGGTTCGCATCTACTCCCCTTGCTAGGGAAACTCGCGAAGTAAATATGAAGGGACACTTTGTTTAAGTAGTTTTTACAACCTGACTCTAACCTCGAGTTAGAGTTAGATTTTGAACTTGATTTAGGGTGATTTAGATCAACTTAAAATAAAAAAGGGCTGAAAAATTAGGCCTAAAAAATTAAACCAAGTCACAACCGAACGTCTAGTTTTCAATTGGACATCTGATATAGTCCAACTGTGTGAAACCCTAATTGAAGTCAGACATTTGGTTCTCAACCGAATGTCTAGTTTAGTCGTAAATTTACAGAAATAAAAATAAAATTCTTCTCAAAACCCCTCAAAATCAACCTAATTTTTCAACAAGAAAGATATAATCTTGGAGAATATCAATTTGAAATTCAAATATGGAGTTTATAGTAAGAGAATACTCATCAAATCTCATAATCAAATTCCAATAACCAAAATTAAAGATCCTCTCAAGGCTTTATAAAAAGAGAACTAGGGCACACCAATTTTATAAGAATTCATAGATAATTTATAAACAAATTCTGCACGAATTGAAGAAGAAATTCTAAGAAAAACCTTGTCATCTAGAGGAGAGCAAGAAAGCGTCAACAAGGGATCAAAAAGATGTAAGATTTCGTCACTTTTTTCATATTTTCTTTTATTATCCTCTTTTTTCTTCATCCCTTGTGAGGTCTTTATTTTCTTGCATTTATTGCTATTGCTACCCCTCTTCCTTAAGGTTTGTAGTCACCCATAGCCTTGTTCTCCACCAATTGCCACAAGTTCTCAGTGGCCTGAGTTTAAAAGACCAAATCTGAAAAAATCGAGTATCTAAACCCCATCATGGCCATCTCTTTTGTTTGTCAATACCGTGGTTAGCAGCAGCTTCGTGCCAGTGGATCTTCATCAATATCATTGCCATCCGCAGCCATCCGTGTGTTGGTGGATCTCCATTAACACCGTGATCATCAATATGATGGTGAATTTCCACCAACACTAATACCGCCCACGACCCTCCTATGATAAGGGATCTCCACCAACACCGTGATCACCCATAGCCATTTGTATGATGATGAATCTTCACTAATGCTGCGATTACTTATGACCCTCCATATGATAGTAGATTTTCACCAATACCGCTACCACCTAGGGTTTAGAACACCAGTGAATCTCTATGGCTGCGGATGCGAGCGGTGAGACCGACGCGGGCGCGGGTGCAAGCGGTGAGGGCCCGGGCACGAGCGCCAGGCCTAGTGCCTGCACCTGCATTAGTTGCGTTGCCGCCTCCTGTGCCAACCACGAGCGCCTTGTGCTTTGTCGGCCAATGCTTGTGTTGCCTCCACTCTCAAAGAGAAAGAAAAAAGAGGGAAAAAAAATTAAGATAAAAAATAAAAAATAATTTTTTTGAGAGATTAAATTATAAAATTACAAAAATATAAGAAAATTTTTCGATCAAAATTTTAATTAAATAATAATCAGATATTGATACTATAGATAATTAATTTTAAAAAAATACAAAGAATATTAAAATCATATATATTTTTTAATAAATTTAATATATTTTGAGAGATTATAAATAACAAATTTTTATTAAAAACCGAGCCCGTCAGGACTCCCAGCCCGGCCCGTTTACGCCAGCGCATCCCCCAGCTCACGTATCAAAATTTTTTAATAGCATGGCAATGTCCAGCAGACAGTACCCAGCCCGGTCCTACTCCACTACATAACACAAAATCCCGAACTCCCACGGAAATCATGCCACGTGGTATGTACACAATACACAACTATCAAAATCCACTTGTCGACACTAACAATCCTTCCACATTCGTATTTCTAAATTCCAATACAGCCAATGACCTCCCTACTTTCAAGCTGGCATGCAATAAAATAATAAAAAACCCAAAAGAATCTTCCTTTCTTCTTCTTCCTGCGGCTTCTGACCGCCCACCAAGTGCTCGACAAAAAGCCCCTTCGAAAGAAGCTTCTGTTCTCCTTCTTCGTCCTTCCCGAGCGGCCCACAAGCTGTTCGAAGTAAAGCCCCTTCCAAAAGAAACCCAAGTACCTTATTTTCTTTCCTCTTCCTCCCTTTCCTGACCGCCCAGAAGGTGTTCCACAAAAATCCGCTGCGGAAAGAAGCTTGTTTTTGCCTTGTTCTTCCTCTTCCTCATTGCCAACAAGCTGTTCGGCGATACGTGCTCGCGAAGAAAATGTCGGTGGCTTGCGGGGTGGAGTGCATGGTGTGCGTTGGGTGCAGTCGGTGGGCGTGGAAGCGGCTCACCTACGTGGGCTCCTACGACAGCGAGTCCTGGCCCAGCGTCGACGCCGACGACTTCGAGCCCGTCCCCCGCATCTGCCGTGCCATCCTCGCCGTCTACGAGGACGACCTCTCCAACCCACGGTTTCCCCCTGCAGGCGGCTACCGCATGGATCCTTCCCGCGTCCACAAGCGCACGTCCTACCGCGACACCCAGGGGCAGTGCCCTCCCTACCTAATATACACCGACGTCGAGCACAAGGAGATTATCCTCGCCATTCGTGGCCTCAACCTTGCCAAGGAGAGCGACTACATGGTCCTCTTGGACAATCGGCTCGGGATGCAGATGTTTGATGGGGGCTTTGTGCATCATGGGTTGCTAAAGGCGGCAACTTGGCTGCTGGACCAGGAGGCGGAGACGCTGCGGCAGCTGTGGATGGAGCGGGGGCCGGAGTACCGGTTGGTGATCGCCGGGCATTCTCTGGGATCGGGGATCGCAGCCCTGATGACAATCATTGTCGTCAACCACAGGAATCGGCTTGGAGGGATCCCCAGGAATCAGGTTCGGTGCTACGCCATTGCGCCTGCAAGGTGTATGTCGTTGAACCTGGCTGTGAAGTATGCTGATGTCATCCACTCCGTCGTGCTCCAGGCAAGTTTTCAGCTTTTTGTTTGCTTCTTGGTGAGATCTGGTGCTATTCGATACCATGATTTTGTGTAGGGGCTTTTGAGATTGATTACTAAGTGATCTGGATTTATGAAGGAGAAAAAGTAAATGTCATTTATTTAACTCTAAAAGCTCTGATCTGGTGACTCAGATCTCTGAGCTGAAGGATTTTGTTTAGGATTTTCGTTTCTATAAGCCCCAATGTCTGGGTTGTGTAAGTTTTTATTCTGAAGAAAAGGAAGCCTAACATATAGGTCTAGCAGATTATGTAACTATCCGTAGCATTTTTAATTTCTTTAGGTTTTGAGTCTCTGCATCTGAATCTAACTGGTTAGCTTCAAAATTTCTGCTAGTGGCTTCATTTTGACCTTGCATGCCATCCCCGTTCATTTTGTTAGGTGTTTTGTTGATGTGTAGGTTTAAGTGGATACTTAAAAAAATTGTGTAAATTTTGCATTTCATGCTGCATATTGGACAGCTGCTTTTTCTATTTTGGCAATTCAGATCTGCCAAGGATGATTTAAACTCTTTAAAGCAGTTGTTATAACTGCAGTTCCAAACTGTGGAGTTGTTTTGTGCGCATATGGAGGGCCAATTTTTTCCCTTAAAATTCTTATTTAAATTTCTCAAGGTTGGATTTTAAGTTCATCATAGAAACTGTGGTTCTTGTGCCCAGAAGAATAGTAAAATCTAGTTCATCAAAGAACTCTCTATAAGTTTTAATGATTGATTAGTTTCCTGGTGCTTGTGGCTTTCAAATACAATCAAAGCATTTGCCATTATGACCTAACATATTGCCTCCAGCATGAATCTCGAGTTCTCATGGACATGAGTGAAATTCCAACAATGTATCCCTTCTCCCCTTAGGGCTCGTTTGTTTGGATTCCGGGTTTAGGAATCGTGGAATCGTAGGAATTGAATGATTCCAGGGAATTGAAGGAATTGAGGGAATTAGATAATTACAGTGTTTGGATGAGTATTTACTGTAGGGAATTGAAAAATATATTAAAACAATTAAAAATAATAAATAATTTTAAGAAATAAAAAAAAGATTATGTAAATATCTTATTATAATCAATTACAGATTTATTTAATATACTTTCATTTTTATCTTCTAAAATAATTTTTAATAAATATAGAAAAAATATACTTATTTTTTTGAAAATAAGTAATATTTAAGTAATTTGAGTAATAAAATAATTTTAATTTTAAAATTATTAAAATAATTTTTAAAATTAATAAGATTTTAGAAAAAGACCCAAAAATGAGGGAACATCAGTTTCACTATATGTTCAAATATCATAATAAATATTACGATGATTTGTATCTACTACAGAAACAACTTAATATATTAGAAAAGACATCTTAGCAGGTTAATAGATAAGTCCGCTCAAAAGATGGTTAAATAGTTTAACTTAACAGGTTATTACAAAATATATAACTACATACTTATATCATCCATAAACTCTTGAAGCCACTCAATTCTGTCCTTATCATTCATACCATCAATAAATGTCATGCCATCAACCTCGTCCTCATGTAAACGTCTACATGCAAGTTTCAGAAAAGGCTTACTAAATTGTTCCCCCTTAAACTTCATCAAAGTTGGATACACGACTTTCTTCCAAGAATCTTTTTCAGCTGTTTGAAGGGAGGATGCAACTTGACGCATGCTGATCATCAACTCTTCCATCAACCTCTGATCAAGAGTTCTGCCCTTACGCTTACGTGACGTCGATGTATTCTTTGAAGAAGAGGCTTGCTGTTTACCTTTCGACTGGCTATTAGTATCATAGTTGGTAGAAGGTCCCTCTCTATCAGCTGCATTCTGAGTATCCTCGTCTACAGAATGTTGTTGTTGAGCCTCTTTTTTATTAAAATCTTCTCCAAAATTGTCAAATGCAGATTTAGACATACTGCCAGTAGTATAGTCTGATCCATAAATCAGAAACAACTCCTCGTAAAGGGGTATACGTGTGTTCAAAATATATCTAGCTTCCGGAATTTGCTGCAAGATTATATTTAAAATATGTTAGATGTAACCCAAATTGATAATATATTTACAAAATAAAAAAATAGAAAAAATATATTTCTTTCTTACGGCTATGATATCAACATAAACTTGTCCGGATGCTGTGATCATCTTCTCATCTTCAATCCACCCTACCCCACTGAGGTCTCGTACCTTTGTAATGACTGCAACTCGCTTTTTCAAAGTCTTCTTATAATGGCTTTCAACATTATCAGCATTGAACTCAGTATTGAACTGTGCATTCACAGCATGTGCAGCTGCGACAAATGCTTGCCTCTTGAAAGACTTGTCTTGCTTTAAACCTGCATGCACTTGTCCAACTAAAAAATTAATAAGAAACTCAGAGTTGCTTTTAGACCACACTTTATGTGATCTATGAATCCTGGCTTTGGTTGTTATTTGTTTTGCAACTACTACTTCCAAGTTAGGACGCTTGTCAGAAAGTGAGTTGGAGGAGTCCAGTGCTTCATGTCCATCTGAGTCCATACCTTTTAAACAATAACATAAGTTTTAGTAAATAAGTATAATAATACATACACATTTAATATAAAGAACAAGCTTAATATCAAACAAACCAGCGTAATAATAGGACATTCACAATATAAGTCACGTAAATATAAGCACAAACGAAATATTTTGATATAAGCAAAAAAGGATAAACACAAAAATATGTTCACAGATACAATTAAATCCTAATGCTGATTTTAAGCCTCCCACATCTCTGCAGCTATGTTATCCCTCAAACGAATCCACTGGAGATTCTCCTCACGTTGCTCTTTTATTATTTGGCTAATGTATAATGACTCATTCTCTGCTGCAACCTCGTTCTCATCATCTACATCCACATCCATATTGTTGTTCAGTATTTCGTCATTTGGATCAGTAGTCATGATATAATTGTGGATGACACAACAAGCAAGAACTATATCAACTTAGGTTTTGAATGGAAAGAAAGGAGTCGCCTTCAATATACGAAAACGTCCCTTCAAAATCCTAAAAGCTCGTTCAACTTTAGACCTTAGGGATGCATGTCTGTAATTGAATAACTTTTTGGCATTTTGTGGTGGGCGACCCAGTTGTTCCTTCAGATGATATCTCACCCCCCTATATGGTGTAATAAATCCAGCCATTGTTGGGTAACCAGCATCAACAAGGTAATATTTTCCTTCTATCAACTTCAGACGACCGGGAGGAGGTCGTGAAATAGCATCTTTCAATACCGTAAAATCATTTGCAGATCCTTCCCATCCTGCCAAAACATATAAAAATTTAAGACCGGCGTTAACTGCAGCTAAGACATTTTGTGTGACACCCTTACGTCCACGAAAACGTACAATCATATTCGATGGTACTCTCGCATGCACATGTGTTCCATCAACTAATCCAATACAATCCTACATAAAATATAATCAAATATTAAAAACATATTTTTAAGCAAATAAATCTAATATGTTATAACAACATACCTTAAACCACGGATAATAATTACTATTGTTTTCTATGATAGGATGTGTCGAAGCGTCTGCTTGAGACATGAACTGATCTCTGATTCCACATATAGCTCGGAGGCATGCATTAAAATATCGACTGATTGTCTCACCAGACCTTAAAAAAACTATCTTCATGCTTCTATTTCTTGAGTGAAAACCAATATAATGCAAAAATATCGCAAGTTGTTTCTCAACGATAATATGTCGTGTATCGCATAAGAGATTTCGATCTCGCAGCATATTGACTAACTGCATAAATACAGACACATCCATCTTCAAATAGTACAAACAATTACTTCTACCACCATATAAAATATTGTGAAGATTGCCACCCCTCAAAGACTCTCTGTTGGTTATTGGTTCAATATGCAATTAGATTCTTCTTCTTGTTCTAATAATCAGCATTATCAAATATGCTGCTGTTAAGTACCAATATCCAGCAGTTCGTATTCTGAACAAATCTAACTCGTCTTCATCCATCTAATATTCAAATATACATCAAAAAACTTGCAATAAATAAGATAATCTTACAAGTTTTGCCTGGGGCAAAACTCCTGATATGAAACTCATACCTTTTTGTCGAGCTTAACGCAGCTGTTCTATTGTCTGTTTCCGCTACTTATTCTGTGCTCCTATCCTAGAAAGGTAGAAGGAAATTAAAGATAGAAATAAGAGCAGAAATTACCAATAGTGATAATTATAAGGAGCTGGTAAAAAAAATTAATCAAAACTAGTAACATCCAGATCAACTTAGAAGAAGATCGACAGTAATCAATCTCAAAATTACATGCATAAACAAAAGAAATTAGTGATCTTAATGCATCTTTTTAAGTCTAAAACCGGAATCAGATGATGGAGACGAAGGAGGGACGAAGGACGAAGAGATAGGAGAAGAGCTCACCGGCCTAGACCGCTGCTTCGACAATGGGGAGGAATTCGCTGGATGGCCGCTGGACGGAGAAGAAGGCTCTGGACGCTGGACGGAGAGGAATTCGATGGACGGAGAGGAATTCGCCGGATGGCCGCTGGACGGAGAGGAATTCGCTGGATGGCCGCTAGACGGAGAGGAATTTGATGGACGGCCGCTGTACGGAGAAGAAGCCGCTGGACGGCTGCTGGACGGAGACGAAGCCGCTGGACGGAGACGAAGCCGCTGGACGGAGAAGAAGCCGTTGGACGGCCGCTGAAGCCGCTGGACGGAGAAGATGCCGCTGGTCCGAGAAGAAGCCGCTGGATGGCCGCTGAAGCCATTGAACGGCCGCTGGACGGAGAAGAAGCCGTTGGATGGCCGCTGAAGCTGCTGGACGGCCGCTGGACGGAGAAGAAGCCGCTGGACGGCCGCTGAAGCCGCTCGACGGCCGCTGGACAGCCGGACGACGGAGAAGATGCTGGTCGGAGGAGAGAAGACGCAGACGATGGGGGGGGGGATTCATGCGAATTTAACCCGGAATTAGGTTTTTGTCCCCGAGCGTGCTACAGTAACCAGGGAATTGAAATCCCGAATCCGCGTTTTCCCTCGATTTTCAGAGGAAATTAAAACGGGGAATCGGGGGAATTGGGAAATAACCGATTCCCCCGATTCCGGGTCCTGGGAATCGAAACAAACACCGGAATGGAGGGAATTGGGCTCTCAATTCCCTCCATTCCTCCGATTCCCGGTTCCGGGAATCCAAACAAACAAGCCCTTAAGTCCACATTGTGAAGGATCTACTATAGATGCATGCTCTGATTCCTCTATAAGCGAAGCATCATTAGCTTCATGTTGGAATTATTATTCAATTTCTTTTTGTCGGTTTCAGTCAACCAAATCCTGAGGTGCCAAGTTTTCAATTCTAAAGTTTGAATGGCATGTCCAACTTTGAATTCTCAAATGTTTTAACCATGACCTTCTTATTCTTGAATACAAACAGGGAGTATGTTATCCTATTTTAGTTTGGTTCATACACACTATGGGGAATCCTATCCAAATTTGGGAATTTTGCCCGCAGTCTCCTAACATAGGGGATAATGTATATATAAGCCGCTCTGTTTTTGATATTTACATACAACTTCTTTCCTTTAGAAGTTTTTACATGCACTCTTTGTGTTTCATTAAGTTTATTTAACCTAAACAACTAAGGTTAGTTTTAACATAAACTATTTAATTTGACCGTTTTGCCCTTTTATGAGTTTTTACTGTGTCAGAGTTATAGTATGAAAAGTCAAGTTCCACGAATATGTAGGTTATGGATGAAAATTCCATATTAGTAGATTCTGATTGTAAACTTATTTATTATATATTTCTTCAGATGTTTTTGAAACCCATTTTATGGTGCTGGTACTACATTTCCTTAATTCGTAGACACTACATTTTCAATGGGTAAAAATATTTTTATTAAGCCATTAGGATAAAGCCAATGAAATGGACCAGGAGGGGTTATTTGTTAGAAATTTTGAAAATGAGGGAGTGGCATGTTAACATGTAAAAGTCAGGTGCTATTCATAATTAGGATTTTCAAAAGGGTTGTGTGTAAATTCTGGTGTATTCATAATTATGCTTTTCAATGGAGTAATGTAAAATCGTTTTGAACTTCTGAGGGTGTGACAATTAGGTACATATTATAAAGCACAGAAACATTTATCCTGACACTACAATAAGATTGACCATTATTTCAGTCATTCCTTTTTGCACTTTCCAAGTCTCCCTTCTGTACAAGGGTTCCCAAGGGAGGGTATTAGGCCACACTAACCATGTTTGATTGCTTATAAAACATCATTAGATCCACTTGGTAAAACTGTAGAAAAATTTCATTTGCTTTTTCATACAATTTTCTTCTTGCTGCAAGTAATATAATCATTTGGCTAGAAACGTTCCTGATAATATTTAGATATTTATGGTCTTCTGTTAGTCTATGTTAATCTAGCCTCACATACATCTCCACATTCCTTAAACAATAGGATGTATGCTAAAGCATTGCAAATACAGTTTCAGTGCTGCAGCTTCACTTTTTGGTCTTGACACTTCAGTTAAAACTAATTTCAGGATGATTTCTTACCAAGAACTCCAACACCCTTGGAACATATCTTTGGATCAATCTTTTGGTGAGTCTACATGATTATTTGCATAGAATCTGAAAATCTTGTAGATGCCACAAAATTTTATACTTCATTTCTTTTGTAAGCACTGAACATTGTCCAATATGCATTTCAGATGATTATTGCTCTCAGATTTTTGAGGCCAGCAGATATAGATTATAATAGTTTTTAAACCAGGTCTTACTGCTTTGGACAGCTTGCCCTGCTTGTTGTTTTTGGTTTGCATGAGAGATACCTTTATACCAGAAAAAAAAAAGCTTAAAGATACAAGAAGACTTTATGCTCCTGGCCGCATGTATCATATTGTAGAAAGAAAGTTTTGCAGGTAACACCACAGCCTTCTAACTTATGTAGTTACATTGCAAACTACTGTTTGTTACTGCAAATTGTGCTGGTTTGTGGGTTATGTTGGTTTACCCTATTCAATTACTATATTTACATGTCCAGTTGGTTGAATGTCAAGTTATATTATGCTTAAATTGTATACACTCTTACACTATTAAATAATTATCACTTGAAAATCTAGTTTTAGTCGATGGAAGAGTTTTGAAGGCATTTTAGTTTCAGATTTTCCGAGAATAAATAGTATGGTTAGAAAAAAAAGGTGGAAAGGAAAGTAGATTGCGGTCTCCTCTGATTGATAAAAAACAAAAGTGAGATTGCCGTAAACACTACTTCTCCGAAAGCCTTAAGATCAGGCTTTGACTTTTGCCTTCTTAATTTTTTTTGGGAGAAATAAAATAGACAAACGCCTTGCTACTTTCCATTTGCTTTCTTTTAAAAAAACACTTTTCATAACTGCAATATTGGGATTTAATATATCAGCGGATATAGATCATTGAATTTCTCACTGAAATTTCAGATTGTTTTCATCTCTTCTTAAAATATGATGGAAACTAAAATCCCATCCTTTTAGTTTCCAGATTGTACATTTCAGTGCTGAAGTCCAACTCTTGAGTTTTTGGGAACACCATAACTACAGGGACAAGTCTAGCGTCAATCTGGGAATCCAATTTAGGTTTCTCAATGAAACTGTCAGCATTGCAGTAACCACCATTGCCTGGAATGCACTCGCTTGAAGTGTCCAAATATGTGAAAGAAACCAGGATGGGATTTAGATATTTAGCCATTGATGGTGAGACATAATGGAATGCACATGCTATTGCTAACCTTTGTTTTTTTGAGCACAAATTAAGAAATCTACCAAAAATTGTTGATAATGTTTTTGACCTGAAAAAACTGAATTCTCATGGAGTGTTAAGGTATCCTTATATATCAATGCTCCATATAAACATTGGTAGAGGATATAGAACTATTGGTGTTTTCATATGCTATTGTGATAAACTTGCTATATAGCATGAAATTTTAATCCTAGGTTCTTGTAGAACTTATTTCTCACGAAGAAATGACTTTATGGGTATTGATACCTTCAGATGTGGGAGATTCCCTCCAGTGGTCAAAACTGCCATTCCAGTTGAGGGGCGCTTTGAACATATTGTGTTATCATGTAGTGCCACATCTGATCATGCAATTGTTTGGATTGAACGGGAAGCACAAAAGGCTTTAGATGTAAGTAAATGCTAACTCTTCTTGCCTGCTACCTTCATTGGTCTAATTGGTATGTGCGTGTAAAAGTTGAGACTCTATACTCATCGGATAACTTAGTTGTCTTCCATGCTTACCCATCATATATTTCGTGCAGACCTCACTTTGGGATAGGCTTGAATATGGCTCTATGGAGTTCTGATGGATTAAAACTAGGTTTTATTTATTGCAGAGAATTGAAACAGTTATTTCTCATTAAATAAACCAAATTCTATTAGGGGCATCCTCTAGGAACATAGTGGATGCTTATTTGTCATATGTGTTTTACTTGTTTTATCTGTTATCATGATTTGTTGTTTCGTTGCTTTTTGTTGATCTGTTCTCTGTGTTTTGTGACCTCTCTCTCTCTCATGCATGTACACATGCAGGCATGCACACCGCACACGCACACACGCACTCACACACACACCATCCAAAGAGAATTTTTTTTTTTTGGTGCACCATTCTTTGTAAAAATGTTTGGTCACATTTGGATTGTGATTAGAAAATGTGTTCATTGTGGTTGGCAGGATTAATAGTGTTAGACTCATGCTGACAATCATTTTTCCTAATCACCGTTTCAAATGCACCTTAGATATGAAAAGAAGATGAAATAAAAGCTCAGTGTATGTTGAAGATGGAAGAACAAACTTTATGGTTAAAAGATTACTGGTTTGAATTTTTAGTTAGATGAGCTGGTGGAACATGATCCCACAAATGATTGGCTAATGGAGGAGTAAGAGGTTTTGGTTATACATTTTGATTGTGACTTAAATTATTTTTTTATTATTGTTACTAGTTTTGGTCAGTTCTGAATCTGTCGTGGTTTAGGACTTTTGGTCAATGTCCATAACCAATCAATATTTTGTTCTCAATTTTTTTTCTAAAATTACTAATGCAACAATTGGTCTACAAGGGAACCTTGATGTCTTTAGGTCAAAAGTTTGTGAAATAAATACATGAAAAACCTGAATACAAATACAATAATTGAATAATTCCCAGTGTATTAGATGGAAATTAGATTTGATATTGTGAATTGTGATTTACATTTATTGGCTGACAGTTTGATTGAGAGGAAATATATGTTGCCTTATTGGTTGCGACCATTCTACAAACCATTTCCATTGAAGGCAGTGGTCTAATCAATCTATTTTGTCCTATCAAATTCTTTTTGGAGGAGAATCTTTGAGATCTAGCTCTATTGATGCTAAAACATTATGAAATGTTGTTACAGCTTGTTCTATGGTTACTGCAGCCTGATGGTCTTCTTTCCTTTTCCTTTTCATCAGATAATGAGAGAAAATGCTAAGGCAACAACTCCACCAGGAACACAAAGAATGGAGAGAAAACCAACATTTGAGAAGGAACACAAGGACGCTCTTGTAAGAGCAGTGAGCTTGAATGTGCCACATGCTGTACCACCAACTGAAGAAAAATCTCAGGACAATGGTGATGCTGCACCACCTCAAATCCTGGAAGAAGGAACCTCAAGCAGCAAACCAAAATCCAGTGGAAGAGCCAATTGGAGTGAGTTGGTAGAGAAACTCTTTGACAGGAATGAGTCTGGTGACCTTGTTCTGAAGAGAGACATACCTATTCAGTAAAACATGGCTTTTCTTGCAAGTGGTTACTTTTAACTACTCATTCTTTGGTTCGAGTAATTCAGTGTTTCACTAGTTCTCGTCCCATCAATGTCCGAATAGTGTGTGCTCAGTTCTCTAATTACATCAGAAACTACAGTCAGTTTCTCTTACCCTTGCTGTATTTGTTTGTATCAGTAGATAAACATTCTAATGTACTTGTTGATAGGCGATATATTGTGACAATAATTTGTGTTATATGTTTGATATCAGTAACAAGTGTATACTGAACAGTCAAACTTCTATTTACATATTTGCACATATGTGCAAGAACTGTTGAATAAAATGATTGCCAAATAATCGGTCAAGAATTGATGTGAACTTGATGTGGTACACCCACTTGATGTTGTCTGTATTTCTTAAGTTACATTGCAACCAGGTTTCTGGGGCTGCGGTTTGGCTTTTGTTACTCTTATTGATCATGGTAAGATCAAGGTAGTTAAAACCTCTGGTTAGAAGTGAGCAAAAAAAATCAGAAAATTAATTTAGTGTATCATATTATACTGATTGAGAATTGAATTGAAAAAAATCAGTTCTGAAATTAAATTGATACAATTTTGGTTCATAGTTTTGGTAGAATCAAAAATTTGATTTGGCATTCTA
Source organism: Trichopus zeylanicus subsp. travancoricus (assembly GCA_005019695.1). NCBI lineage: Eukaryota > Viridiplantae > Streptophyta > Magnoliopsida > Dioscoreales > Dioscoreaceae > Trichopus > Trichopus zeylanicus. The sequence goes on from RXID01014313.1 coordinate 114,954, forward strand.
GAAAAATTTCATGAACCGAAATTGTACCATTTATATATAATATATATAGATATAAAACATGTTAAAATTTTAAAATTGATTTCATATTCCATGGTTCCCTACTTCCCTTTCCCAATCCTGTTAAAGATCTCGATGAAGAAAACCTGGATCTATATATTGGCATCGGCTTGGTGGTTCCTCAGCTCCTCACTGATGTGCTTTCGCTCTTCTTTATTCTCCTCTCCCTCTCGTTCTTCCTCTTCCTTATCCTCTCCCAACCAAACACAGAAACCCTAGAAATTTTGACCTCGGCTACATGGAACCAGTGGTTCCTTGGCTCCTTCCCAGTGAGCTCTCTCTCTCCTTTTCCCTCCCTCTTCCTCTCTTTCTCTTTCTTTTTATCTTCCTCTCACAAATTACGATCTCAGCCTAAACGCAAAAAATGTAGAAAGTGTCGGTAGTTCCTTAACTCTGATAAGCTCTCTCTCTTGACAATGACAGTTCCTCAGCTCCTCTAGTGAGCTCACTCTTTTGGCTGGATAGTTGATGCCTTCACTAGGTCTTGTATGCTCTTAAAGTTAGTTTTGCTTGATCTTGATGCGCAGTACTTTCTCGTTCCTACAGTAACATGTAGCTTTACATGGCATATTGATTGTTAAACATGTGCATGTCTGGCAATTAGTGCTGATTTGGTGGAATTTTGTTGTGTTTGGTTGTGAAAGGAAAGAGGGATAATACTTTGTAATCATGGATTGTGATTTTGTGGATGTTGACTGGAAAGAAGAAGATATTTGTTGATTCTAAATGTGATTGAGCAATAAAGTATTCTTGTTCAGCATCAGCATCTAGCAAGCTTTCTAAAGACGACAGAAAGTTTTAGAACCAGCGATTTATTCTTTTCTTTCTCTAGCTATAACATGTGTCCCACTTTATGATGTAGTTCTCAATAACATCTTCATGTTTAAGTTTTTTTTCATTTATTTATGTAAGAACAATTGATGTGAGTTTTTTTCACTGAAAATAATTTATTTGAGTTCTTTGCATATTTATGCTGCTTACAGTTTTCAATTTAAGATTTGTCCATATTAGGGTTTTCTAATTTGACAAAACAAAGAGTTACTTAATTTTGGAGAATTTTCTAATTAGTTTGAGTTTGTGGCTAGTTAATGATTAGTTGTTTATGTTAATCATTTTGATTGCACCTCATTTATTTTCTTTCTTTATTTTTTAGATGGAGTTAAATAGAGAAATCATCAGAACACAAGCATGAATATTTTAAATATAAAATCATTTTTTCCAAGTCAAACAGTTGGTGAGAAGGTAAGTGAAGTTCAAATTATAACTTCAAGGATGAATAGAACAAATCAAAAAATTTGAAAGGTGAGAAAAAAATAGTTCTTAGGTCTGAAATTAGTTTACTAAATTAGATGCCAATGGATATGATTATAAAAATAAAGCCTAATATAATTATTGTGGAAGTATCCTTGCATGCCATACTAATTATAGAACAAGTGATTTAAGTACTCTCTTAAACAGATACAAAAATTATTCTCCAAACATGAAGTTGAAAAAGCAAAAAAATTAGCTTTTCAACCGGTTAGTGATGATAACAATGTCACTTAGGCATGCATGCTTCTTACATAGAGTTTTAGTCAAAAAGTATGTACAAATGTGTGGGATCCGTTTTGGTAGCCCAGGATTGACAAAGTCTCCGGAGAGTGATCTCGATACACAAATCAAAATTTGTTTTAATTTCAAATTATGCTATTTGGTGTTATAGAAATATTGACTTTAAACAGACATAAACCCTTGTTATTAATTACTCTAATAATTGTCAAGAATTTTCTAAACTAAGAAACTTAGATAATAAAATAGAGACACAAAAAAAATATTTGATTGATTTTACAAAATAACACATGGCTTAAGTACGGGCATACCTTCACTTTATAATAAATTTTGATATGAGATTATAGAAAATATGAAAAAAATAAATAAAAAAAAGTGGAGAAGAAACTATGATATGTGTTACTGCCCTGATCTTGTGCACTAGACTATATGTGTTTAACTTGGATGGGTCATGACTTGATCGTTGACGAATATTGATAACATGCTGATGGGTGAGATTGATTGTCTTGGCTTATTTCAGTTAATTTTGTTAGGATTTAGACTGTTACTGACGTTTTCTACTTGTTGTTAGTTAATATCTTTTGATGTTTGATCCAAAAGAATGATTAGCTGCCTTACTTTTATTCTAATCATTTCATATGTGATAATCAAGGGCCTTTTAGGCATGTTGTTCATCAGATTTGGAGTATCACTAATGACCTTTGAGCGGGTATTGGTTTAGGTTAAAAAGGGTGCATCATTAACAACTTTTAGGATTGATTGGCTTGAGAGGTGCATCATCAATGGCTTTTACGACAGATTAGTTTGAAAAGTGCATCATCAACGGCTTCTGGGATTGACTAGCTTGAAGAGTGCATCATCAACTATTTCTGGAGTTGACTATCTTAAGGGATGCATTATTAACTACCTCAAAGGGTGTGTTATCAACTACTTCTAGGATTAAGTAGTTTGAGAGGCGTATCATCAACTATTTTTGGGGTTAATTAGCTTGAAGATGCATTATCAATTACTTTTGGTATTGACGATGGCCTTGGGCTTATTGTCGACTAATATTATTGGATAAGATATTTCGGCTGACTAACTGAGTGAGCACAAGCCTACCTTTTGTCCTATTTGATTTAAAATAATAATTAGCAGGCTTAGCTTATGTTAATCATCTTTGATTTGGTGATCGATGACCTACATTGGCTTATTGTCGATTGAATTTGAGGTATTGTTGACGGCCATGGGCTTGTTGTCGATTAAACTTATTTGGACAAGGTATTCTAGTTGACTAATTGAGCGAGTACAAGCCTACCCCTTTGTCTGTGTTTAATTTGAAAGGAAGATTTACCACACCCAATAGGATTTAGTTTGACCCTGTTTTAGTTCTATTTGAACTTGTAAGAGTCAGACTTGACCTGTGTTCTAGTTTATGTTTGAGTTCGGTTAAATTTAATCCAATCTTGGATTTAGTTTAACCTGGTTTGAAATTTAGACTTGGTCTCGATTTAAGTCTGATTCAGTTTAATGTTCAATCAAGTTTGATTCGATTCAATTTGATATTCAAAAATTGATTTGGGTCAAGTTTAATTTGATTTAGTTCCATGTTCAAAACTCGGCTTCGGTTTGAGTCTGATTTGAAATTTAATTTGAGCGACTTTGATTTGATCAATTTGTATTAATCGATGTAGTTCAAGAACCTTCAAGCTATAATAATGATATTATGGCGAGCCCGCAAGTTGGCCATAAGTTTAAACTAGTTGTTAAGCGAGGCCATAAGTTGGTTCTAAATCATCTTGACTTTCAGTCAAGACCGCAGGCTAGCCCCTAAATCAATTTGGTTGTCAAACGAGACCACAGTCTAGTTCTAAATCATTTTAACTTTCAGACGAAACTACAGGCTGGTCTTAAATCAAATTGGTTGTCAGATGAGAGCGTAGACTAGCTCTAAATTATTTGACTTTTGGGTGAGACTGTAGGCTAACCTTAAGTCGATTAATTGTTGGACGAGACCATAGATTGGCCTTAAATAATTTGATTTTTGGATGAGACTACAGATTGACCCTAAACTATTTTGACTTTCAGACGATACCATTGACTAGCACTAAGTCAAATTAGTTGTCAGTTGTGTTCTCAATTATGATTTTTATTATCGGCAACGAAAAATTATTTTTTGGACATGCTTTATTCAAGTCTTTATAGTGCACATAAATGCATATTTGACCTTTTTTTTTCTCGAGTGGCATGATGTTTACTACCCAATCTGAGTATTTTTCTTCTCTGATGAAACCTATTTCGATCAGTTTCTTCATTTTTTTTTTCTATCACCTTCTGTTCTAAGTCAAGTTTCATCTTTCTAGGTACTTGTTTAATAGGTGAAAGCTTAGAATTAATGGCTAATTTGTGGACTGCAACTTTAGGAACTATTCCAAGTATTTTCTTATAGCTCCATGCGAAGTAGTTAATGTACTCTTGGAGTACTACTTTGAGTTAGGTTTGGCTTTTTCCTAATAGTTAAGTGCTAATGAAAGTCAATCTGGGATCCTCCTTTGATTCTAAGTTGATCTCCATCAGTTCATCAACTGTGACTTGCCCCTCGTCCTCAAGTTCTGGTGGAGCTTTTTTTAGTTGTAGGATTATTTCTTCACCAAGTGGTTCATCATACTGAGTGAGATTTAGCGAAGTTTCGTCTGAAGGTATTTCGGTTGCACCATGCTCCCTTTCTTATGGTCTTAATGAAATTTCACCAACAACGTCACCTTCTTGTAATGTCTGGAGAGTTGTGACTATCTTGGTGCATGTGTCAAGGGCTGTTGATGTCATTTGATCATCCTGAATATTGCAGAGAGGTCCAATGGTGACTACGAAGCATGTGTGAGTGTTTGGAGTAATGGAGCCCAACCCTTTGGTGCTCTTGTTTCCTCTTCTAGAAATGTATGCATACTCTTGGGATAGATCCTATAGATTCTTGAAAAAACGATTCTCTCTTTGTTTGTAGATGTTCACAGTCAGATTTGTTGATTATCTGATATAGTTGGTCTGAGAAATATTTAGGCATAACTACTGATTGATGGTCACCATCATCCGCTGTATCTTTAGTTCCCAGGACTACTTTGTAAAATAGTATTTCCTTTTCTCCTTTGGGTTATGGAGGAATGTCGAAAGTCATTAATTCTTTCATGACATTGATGTGTAGTTCATTTAATGACTTAAATAAGTCCTTCAAAACTTTAGTAATAAGGAGAGTATTTTTCATTTGACCTTTGTCGTGATCTTCGTCAGAAGTATAATCATTTAGGCATATTTGAGGTAATTTTTGCTATGATTAAATTTAATTAAAATATGATTAAAATTAAAACTTATATGTCACTAAATTATGATTCAAATGTGGATTTCAATCAGACTTAAATTGCATTTGAGTTTGATTGAAAATTGAGTTCAATTTAGACTTGAATTATTGAAAAATTCATACTTAAGTTAAGCATAAACCAAATGGACTAAGTGTACTGGATTTTTGGATTAGAATTGGATCCAAAGTTCATTTAAAACTTGGGCTAAAATGATAAAATATAAAAATTTTATAAATAGACCACTGAGTTGAATAAATCTTCATAAGTGAGTTCTTAACCAGATTTTTTTTACAAATATGTCTTGGAATAAAAATTTTATAAAAAAGTCCAATAAAATTTTAAAATTACAAAATAGTCCCACAAAATTTAGGATTTACAAATAAGCCCCTCAAAAGATCAATAATTATGATTTGTTCCCTATGAAATTTAGGATTTGCAAATAAATCCTTTAAAATTTCATATTTACAAATAAGTTCCTAGAATTTTAATTTTTTGTAAATAAGTTTCTCAAAAATTTTTATTTATAAATAAGTCCAAATTTTATTCAAAAAAGATCTTTGAAATTTTAAAACTTTATAAACAAGTTCTTTTTACAACAAGACCTCTCAAATTCATAAAATTATAATTTAATCTAATTTTTTTAAAAAATTATAAATAACCCTTCTATAATTTCAGTATTTAAAATAAGTATAACTTACAAATTTTATAATCTATAATAAATAAATTTATTCATATCTCTTCACAATTTCATCCAAGTTTCGAATAATCTATATTTATATTTAATTATATTCACGTCTATCATTCAAAAATTCAAATAAAGAGCATCCTTCTAGCCAATTCTATCTCTTCAAACTCTATATAAATCTATAAATAAGAAAAAAAAAAAAAGGGGAGAGATCATATGGTTGAAGATACATAAGTCGACCGAGAAAAAAATCAGAAGAATTGGGAGTTGAACATGCCAAAAAAAAAAAAAAGCAAGTAAAACAGTAGGTGAGTTGAGTCTAGTCTCTTTTTCTGCTTTTGTATGGTCCTTTGTTCTCTCCTTTGTTCTCTCTTCAGTTACTGCCCTACTGCCTTAACCTGCGCCGACGTCCACTTTACCTGAATGACTGCCTAGGCCATACCTAGCTCTGTTGGTCAGCCTGCCTTTCTCTGCAGAAGTCACCCCTCGCCACCGACTCGAAGCTCCGTCGCTCGAAGACCTGCCAAGCCGCTGCCACCATGGTGCCAACCGGGATCAGATTCGGCCAGATCTGGCCGGATCCTGCCATAAGATGAGAGACAGATGCCCTCCACCTTGCCGCTGAGGGAGAGACTGAATCTGGCCAAAAAGGAGACTGGGTTGCTCGAGCCTAATTGTGCTCCACGAAGAGAATAGGAGGGGGCTTTGGACGGGCTTCGACTGGCCGATGATAATACCGTGTCACCAGAGTGCTACTTACTGACACCGCCGGACATCGGGAGCGATCTGAAATTTATGATTATGCCCATCAACGGTCGGGATTCCTTGAAGGCTGTGAACTTCTGCTGACGAGGACTTTGTCATTTATTTATAAGATTTCAGGTGCGCATCTCAAGGGACAATAGGTGATCTGGTCCATCCAATCAGATTTGAGAATGTGCTCTGTTAGCGCAACTCGAAGCATAAAGGCTAGAGAGTTGATGGTTACAATTACTGGAGGCTGTTCAGGTAGTCTTCTGAAGGCAATAACGAAGATATCATCCGTTGGATTATAGGAATAGATTGTGATCTGAAGTCATCATGTTTCTGGATTTGTTGTTTAGTATAACACGTGATTTATTTAGCTGACCAAAGCTTTCAATAATGTCTGTAGATTAGTGCTTTCTGATCCAATAATTAAGATTAAAGAAATTATAGAGATGCTATTTGAGTAAAAAAAAAGAGAAAAATCCAGCGAACATAGGAGAGAAAGGTTTTGGGCTTGAAGGAGAAGAATAAAGAAAGAAAAAAAAAAGTTAGTGTGTGAAAAAAAAAAAAAAAATGATAAAAAGAGTTTTCAATATTAGGACCATCCGCGACCCTCGACGATGAAGACGGCCAACCCATAATTTCACTGCGGCCACCTGCAGTCCTTCGAAAATAGTGACGAAGATGGCAAATCTATGACACTGCCTGCGGTCACATGTGGTCCTTCGATGACAGTGAATCCCTATTATACTTAGCTAACCTTCAGGCTCGCATCTAACTTATCTTTGGGTTCGTACTCAGCTAGTCTTCGTGCTTGCACTCAACTAGTCTTCAGGCTCACATCCAACCAGCCTTCTGTCTCACACATAGCCAACCTTCGAGCTCGCACTTAGCTAGCCTTCAGACTCGCACCGAGTTAGCCTTCGAGCTCATATTCAGCCTGCCTTCGGGCTCATAATTAGCTAGTCTTTAGACTCGCACTTAGTTAGCTTTCAGGCGCACATTCAAAACAGCTTTTGGGCTCGCACTTAGCCAGCTTTCCAGTTCATATTCAACTAACCTTCAGGCTTACATCTAAGCCAGTCTTCAGACTCACATTTAATCAGCCTTTGGGCTCACTCTAAGCTAGCTTTCGAGCTTGTCAACTAAGTTAACCTTCATGTTTGCACATTTGAAGTTGGGTTATGGGTCCATCTAAAATCATTACAAGCAACAAAAGACTCTCAAATTAAATTGATTAATATGATGTAACTTAATCACAACAAATAGACAAAAGCCAAGTTGACTCAAATGAACTTAAATTGATCAAACAAATGGACTAAAACTCAAATTGAGCTGGGCTATGGGTCCAACTAATTAGACTTGAAATGGGTTAATTTAAAATTAAGTTAAGTTCAAATTAAATCTAATTTAGATCAAAATAAGCTAAAATCAAATTCTAATTGGGTTAAATCAAGTATAAATTATAAGTGCTAAGTTCAAAAATGAAACTAGATCTAAGCTAGGTTGAACCTAAACTGAAATTAAGTTTAATTAAATTGACTTGAATTTGAACTGAAGTCCATCAAGATGTAGACCCAGACTCGATAAAAGTTCAATGCAAGGTTAAACTCAATTCAAACCAAGTAAAATCAAACTCAAACCTGAATTATATTAGTCTCAATGGAACTAAATAGGGTTAACTAAGTCCCACTTGATGTGCTGAATCTTCGGCAATACCATGAATACAAGGTGATATTACCAACCTAACCTGAACCAACATTAGTTCGAATATAACTAAAAAAGTTCAAACTAATTCTCGCTAGGTGCGCTATAAAAGCATTTAGTAACATTTCAAAACTATACCCAACTCTATAAGTTATTGATGATGCTATCAAATCAAAGAAGTTAATTGCTAATACTCTCAAAGTTGTTGACCATACTTCAAAGCTAGTCAACCTCAAAAGCAGTTGATGACACATCATTGAAGCAAAGCCAACCCAAAAGCATTAGCAGTATTTTAAATCAAACCAAACTAAGGTAGCTTAAACTCTCTTAGTCAATCAACCACTATGGCTTGCTCAAAAGAAGTTAATCACTAATACACTCAAAGTTATCATCTACACTTCAAAGCTATACCCAACTCCATATTGGTGATATTTTCAAACCAAAAAAGTTACTACCTAATACGCTCCAAGCTGTCAACTACACTTCAATGCTATATCTAACTTCATAAGTCGTTGGTGACACTATCAAACTAAAAAAGTTAATTATTAATATGCTCAAAGTTATTGGTCACACTTCAACCTAGTCAATGCTAGAAGCAATTGACGGTACACAGTTTAAGCTAGTTAACACCAAAAGTTATTGATGACGTGTTCCTTCAAGTTAGCCAGCCCCAAAAATAGTTGGTGACGCACTGTTCAAGCTAGACAACCCTAGAAGTAGTTGGCCATGTGGTTTTCAAGCTAGCCATCTTCAGAAGTAGTTGGCGATGCATTCTTCAAGCTAACCAACCCCAGAAGCGGTTGACAATGTGCCTTTTTAAGCTAGTTAACCCCAAAAGTAGTTGACGATATGATTCTCAAAACTATACTCAAGCTTATAGCTATTGGTAATCCTATCAAACTAAAAGGAGTTATTACCTATGCTTTATTGGCTAACGAAAACACTCCAACCTAAATGAAGTTATCGCTGACGCTTATTGGCTAACGAAAACACTTCAAGGTTAATAAAGCTATCACTGATGCTCTATTGGCTAATGGAACACTTTAAATCATGAAGTTATCACTAATGCTCAAAGCTATTAGAAGCATTTCAAATTTCTCCCATTCCCTTCCACGATTCAGGTTGGACTCCACGTAGTCTAGTGCAGGGGGGAGCAGGACAGTAACACATATCAAAGCTTTTTCTCTGCTCTTTTTTTTATTTTATGTTTTGTATAATTTTATATTGAAATTAATTGTAAGGTAAGGGTATACCCTTGCTTAAGCTACATACCATTTTTTTAAAATCAATCAATAAAATAATTTTTTCTTTCCTTTTTGTATCTATATTTTATTAACTAGGTTTTTTATTTTAGGAGATTCTTGATAATTATTAGGGTAATTAATAATAGGGACTTGTGTTTGTTGGAAGATATATTTTCACAACACTTGATAGCTCACTTTAAATTAAAATAAAATTCAATTTGTGATTCAAAGTCGCTTCCCAGGATCTCTATGATCTCAGATGGTCAACTTCAATCCCACAAATTCTGGTACGCTTGGTGGGATATGACTTTAGCTCCAAGTGTAGAAACTTAGGTAATATGATAGAGATATTGATAACGTAGAATTATGATTGAAGACTAATTAATTGTGTTTTTCTTTATAGAAGAAAGAATCAAATGGTAACAAACAAAGAATATTTCTGCCCCAAGATACACTATCATCCTGGGGGCAGGTTCAATTGTGAAGTTACCTCAGTCAATGGTTTTTAAAAAAATAGTTGAAGTTCAAATCAAGTTTGGGACCATCTCTAGGTTATCCAGTTCAAGAGGGCATCTGCTATTGCATCGATTGAAGCTGTTATCAAGCAAAATCAGCCTATTTTTCACCTTTCATAAAGGAGAAGGAGACCCAATGTCATCATTCTTAATGAGAAGGACTATTTGCATGAGGAGCTAGAAGCCATACCTTAATCAAGAAGGATATCAGTCTTTCAGAGTTTAGGACCGTAGCGAAGCTCAGTCTTTAGTCACCTTCACCTAACTTCTCATAGGGGGTAATCAAAAGCAAATCTAGACATATGCATTAAGGAAGAAGATCTTATTTTGACTGTCACAAGTAATGGAAAAGCTATTGGAATCTTTAGTTAATTTGGGAAACTTACCCCTCGAATGAAGTCGGTCATTACCATCCCTGCCTCTAACTCCTTCGCTCCACTAAGCAATTATAGAAGGGTAAGAGCAAACTACAGGGGAGATAGTCTTGTCTTAAAATTATGGTAAAAGGGTGAATCACTAAACAAAAATACAAGAGTCACTGTAAAGCTACAACCTAGTACAAAGGCTTGCCAAAGGATATCACCTATACTGTCAGAGTCATTTCTCACCATGACTCTGGGAGGGACTATGAGCCCACACCCTAGCCATCCAAATATCAAAAGAAGGCTACCCGAGTGAGGTTTACTGATGAAGACATCCAAGAGGAGAGGGCTATTATGAACCAATCTTTGCTACCATGCCAAAGAGAGGGTGTGGTGATCCACTCCATTAGTAGGCTCTTGAATGATACAACTCAACTGATGGGAGAAGTTAGCCTCAACCTAGAGCCTAGACCTGATTCTCAGGATAGGGACCATCATGTCTTGATAAAAGCCTTGGTCATAACTAAAACTTTCAAAAAAAAAGTGACCATAGAAGCACTGCATGAACAGCTGAGATAGCAAAGCAAAGAGAAAAATGAAGCTCCAAAAAAGGTCATGGAGTTGATGGAGATGATACTATAAATGAGCCAGAAGCTTGATAAGTTATAACGACACCAATAGCCATCCCAAGCAATAGAGGCAGTAGAAGGTGCATCTCCTATAGATGACATCCACGAAAATGTAGGTCATTCACAATCACCTCCTCTAGTAAGGGATATCCAATCTCCGATTTTAGAGATCCTTGACAACATGGAACTCTCAGCATACATACAATAGTAGGTATAATGAATGGTAATTACACAGTTGAGACAAGAAAGTAAGATAGGTAGGGTGAATGATACTGACAAACCTAGCCATCACAATCGAGTGCCATATCCCAGAGGCTATATAGTGCCTAGTTTCAAATAGTTTAATGGCATGGGTAATCCTGAACAACACATAGCTCACTTTATGACTCTGTATGAAGATTAAAGTAATAATTTTTCATTGTTACTCTACCAATTTTTAGCAAACTTGATAAAAATAACATTCGAGTGGTATACTAGTTTACAACTAGAATCCATACAAACTTGGGCACAAATAAAAGAGGCTTTTTGAATTTGGTTCAAAGGAGTCAGTGATAAAGTGACCATTATAGATCTTGTCTCAATACCAAAATGTGACAATGAGTTGATTCTGGATTATATCACATGATGGAAAAGTTTCAGCATTAAGTGTGAACAATCAACCCAAGAGCCAATTTGAGGTAGTGAACCTAGTACTCGCTAACATAAGAGGAGAATGGATGACATCTTATTTGAGTGCCTCTTCTATCCATATTTTCCAAGATCTCATCATGCAAGTCAAGAAGCTAGAAAGGATTGACCCACTAACATTATCTTGTTTGCAAATTTCCAAGCCAAAAAAGATAAGATAAAGTGTGAGAATCTTCCAAAAATGTGAGGGTTGCATTCATAATAACTAAGCAAAAGAAACCTCCGAACCCTATCATAAACAAGGCTAACTCTTAGAAACCACCAACTCTTAGGGGAGAAGGAGAAGTAAAACGATCAAATGATTTTCAATAAAGGCTTAGAAAGAAATATTCTTTCAAAAGAGAAAGAGTAGGTAAAATCTTCTAGGATGCCCTAAAACTAGGCCTTTAATTGCCGAAATCCAAGAGGCCAAGTGAGGCCAACAAAATAGATCACCTGAACTATTATTCTTACTATAGAGTTTTTGGGCATGACATTGAAGACTACTATGTGTTTAAGAATTGGGTTGAGAAGCAATATAGAGAAGGCAAGCTAACTCTCTTGAAGGCACCCTTATTCAAAACACCAATGAACACATCAATCATATTACTATGTTCGAGGACCATGAACCACTTGCTGAAATCCTCTTTGGGAAAGAAGCACAACGTACCCTCGAACAAGGGCATTTATGGAACATCTACTTTTTAAAAAGGCTAAAGAAACTAATGAAAAAAATGACTAGAAACTCTAAAGAGCCTTGGATGGTAATTGAGAAAGCATTATCAGAGCAAACTATCTCACCTACTCGAAGCATCAAGAAGAGAAAGAACAGAAGCAAGAAAAAGAAGTTGGTTTAGCCAAATGAATATAATGTCAGGAAATCAACCATCCAAGAATACATTGATGCTTTGGATGAATATATTCAAGGAGAGAGAAGCCAAGTAACTCTTGAAGAATTCTTCTCTGCAAACTCAAAGTTTTACTAGAGAACCTTGATGTGAAAAATGAAGAAAGTGAACTTCTAGTGGCAACATGCTCTATCATATTTATTGTTGGAGGTTTACAACAAGCCAATTCCCATCCTATCACTTCAATGATGAGGAAATTCAAGGTGCAAGGCAAGAAGAAGTGAATAGACTTCCTGGGGATGTTACTGATGAAATGAGAGATCCCCCATGTCTCCCTATGGGCTACTCCTGAGATGATTATCTTAGAGAGTGGTTCGCTTGTGAGTATAATTATGGCATTCTCAAACTACACCTAGATAATGTGAGAGAGCTAACTACAACTAACATAAAATTTGTCAAGGGGCAAATACAAATGTTGAATAAACACATACAAACTATGGCTATTAACATGGAATTTGTGACAAATACAACCACCATGCTTTGTAAGGAGGTTAAGAGGATAGAGAAGGTGCTAGCAAGAAAAACAAAGTCATACAAAAGACTTCATAGAGGTAGTGAGAAACCACTTATCGACCCTCCTCGCAATTAGAATGACCACTCATGTCACATACTCCAGAGATGAGTCAAGAAAGCCAGATACTACTAAAGAGAGTTATCTAAGTCTATGACCTCTTGTCACATAGTGACTCATATGTTTGAGGTGGACACTAGCGAGCTACTGTCCCAGCCTCCATCAAGCAATCTAGTAACAAATGCTCAACCCGTTAGATTTGGTGAGGTCCCAATCCTAGAACCTGTGTGCTTTGCTAACTTTAGAGGAATTATGTATACAAGGCACAGATGAAGAATATGACTCCATGTCAACTTTATGACCACTTCAAAAGGCCCAATACTAGCAAGTGCTAAAGAAAAAAGTAGGTATTTCGGAAGAGGATCAAATGAGCTAATGCTAAATCTTATTCCGCCCTTGTATCAAATCAATCTAAATATCCATAGTCAAGCTAGTCTAGACATTCATAGAAGAAACATCCTATACAAAATCCTGAAGAAGGTTATGCCAGCAGATAAAATAGGAGGGTTCATCTAGAGAGTTTTTGAAGATCTTTCTACAAAAAGAACCCCATATGCCTAATTTTTATATTGAATGGGATGATTATCAATCGGTCACATCCTCCAACAATATTTAGGGAACTATTTATTGGGGGCAAGGGTCCACTACCTCCTGTCGCATGATTAGCCTCAGGAGTGATTTTAAAGATGAACGTTATTGGTCTCATTATGCAGGTTTCAACTAAGGAGTGCAAACCAAGTACAACTCTGAGGCGAAAAGGTGTTACCTCTGAGACAAGCTCTAATGTCTAGGGATAATAATATCCGCAATGATAAGGAAAAGAAAATTCAGATAAATGAGGGTATTGAGCCCTTGCAAGCTAAACTTACACCAAAAAAGTGGAATACAATATAGCAGTCCATCTCAAGAGGATCTCTGCTATGCTAAGTGTGTTTGATGCCTTGATGATTTCACAAGAACTTAGAGATATACTAGTGTACATCTTGCAAAATCTGACCAACTACCAAGGATATTTTGCTAAAGAGAAGATCTCTGCTATGCTAAGTCTTTGTATGCATTCCAAACTCTTGTCATCACCTTCACAAATGATGACTTGCTACCTGGAATAATAGATCACAATATGCCATTATATGTTACAGGAAATAGCAATGGGATCAAGATGAATTGCATCCTGATTGACCTAGATTCCTTAATTAATTTGATGACTCTTCAAACTCTAAGAGCTCTAACTTTGAATATGTGTCACTTATTATCCGAGATTATAACATACAAGGGTTTTATCAAAATAACTAAAGAGCTCTGGGAGCCATAACTATCCCTCTAAAAAAGAGCGAATTGATGACAAACTCCAAGTTTTATGTGATTGATATTGATGCATCATAAACGTACTACTAGGAGGTCATGGTTACATAAAAATAAAGTAGCATCATTAACCTTACACCAATGCTTGAAATACTTCAAGGATGGTGAAGAACACCAAATTGGTAGAGATGTATACCCTTTTGATGTTCATGAGGTACATTATGATGATGTAAAATTCTATCAGAAATCCAATGCTGATAGGGGATTTGCTTTCGTCAGTCAAGTAAAGCAAAAGATTGCTAGCCTGATCTTTATTTCTCCTCACCTAGGAAGTGATTCTGACCTAACCTCTTCAGGTCAAGAAGCCCTACAAGTCTGCCTATGTGGTTATACTTCTAACAAAGATCATAACAGAGGTCAAACATGAAATACTCTCCTTGTTACTAGAGTTTTGAAAGTCTTATGTAAGTCATTAGATAAATTGAGCATCAATGTCGTGGAAGAATTAATGACTTTCTACATTCCTCTATGGTGTAAAGAAGAAAAGAAAATACTATTTTACAAGGCAATCCCATATGCTCCAAGCATACATAAAATCCTAGGGATTGAAGATCTAGCAGATGATGGTGACTATCAACCGGTAGTCATGCCTAAATATTTCTTAGATCAGCTTCATAGATAATCAACAAATCTAGCTATAGACGTCCACAAACAAAGAGAGAGAGTCATTTCTTTAAGAATCTAAGGGATCCACTCCAAGGATGTGCTTACTTTCTTGGAGAAGGGAACAAGAATACTAAAGGACTAGGCTATATTATTCAAAATACCCACACATATCTTATAGCCATCATTGAATCTCTCTATGATATTTAGAATGACCAAATGACATCAATACCCCTTGACACATATGCCGAGATGGCTATAACTTTTTAAACATCACAAGAAGGTGACATCCTTGGTGAAATTTCATTAGAACCAAAAGAAAGGGGACATGATGCAGCTAAAATGCTTTCCGATTAACCTTTGCCAAACCTCACTCAACATGATGAATCACTTGGTGAAGAAATAATCCTTAAACCAAAAGAAGCTCCACTAAAACTTAAGGATGGGGGGCAATCCACAATTGAAGAATTGATGGAAATCAACCTAATCTTAGAGGAGGACGCCAAGCCGACTTTCATTAGTACTCAATTTTTAGAAGAAAGTCAAACCCCACTCAAAGCATTGCTCCAAGAGTATATTGACTGCTTTGCAAGGAGCTATAAGGAGATGCCTAGACTAGATCTTGAAGTTGTAGTCTACAAACTGGCCATCAATCCTAATCTTTCACCTATTAAATAAGCACCTAGGAAGATGAAATTTGGCCTAAAATAGAAGGTGATAGAAGAAACGAAGAAACTGATCAAAGTTAGGAAGATGAAATTTGGCCTAAAATAGAAGGTGATAGAAGAAACGAAGAAACTGATCAAAGTTGGCTTCAAAGAGGAAAAAAAATACCCAGATTGGTGGGAAGCATCGTGCTAGACAAGAAAAAGAATAGGCAAATATATATTTATGTGGACTACAGGGACTTAAATAAAGAATGCTCAAAGGATGATTTTCATTGCCAATACTAGAAAGTATGATTGACAACAGGACTGACTTCTAAATATTCTCTTTCATGAATGGTTTTTTAGGATATAACCAAATCAAGATGTATCCTAATGATGAAAAACATACGGCCTTCAGGACACCAATTGGTATTTAATATTATAAGGTGATGCCCTTTGGGCTTAAGAATGCAGATGCCACTTATCAAAAGGTCATGACTCAAATTTTTGATGACCTTATACACTATTAGTAGAATATTATGTGGATGACTTGGTGATCAAAACTAAGTCCAAAGATAGGCATGTCCAAGACCTAAGACTGGTATTCAACCTCCTTAGAAAATATAACTTAAAGGTAAATCCTATGAAGTGTGCTTTCAGGGTATCATTGGAAAAATTTCTCAACTTTATTGTCAGACATCAAGAGATTGAAATCGATCCATCTAAGATTAAAGCTATCTTGGAAATGCCACCATCCAACAATTTAAAGCAATTGTGTGATTCCAAGGCTGATTCGCATGTATAAGAAGATTCATTTCA
Organism: Trichopus zeylanicus subsp. travancoricus; assembly: GCA_005019695.1. Classification (NCBI taxonomy): domain Eukaryota; kingdom Viridiplantae; phylum Streptophyta; class Magnoliopsida; order Dioscoreales; family Dioscoreaceae; genus Trichopus; species Trichopus zeylanicus. Next base: position 131,356 of record RXID01014313.1, read on the forward strand.
AACCTCTCTAGAATATGTAAGACTTTTTCCAACTTAATGAAGAAAGACACTCCATTCATCTTGGTCAAAATTTCCAATAGGCCTTTGAAGAGATCAAGTACTATCTCCTAAAGCCACTAGTCCTAACAATGCCTCTATCTGATAAACCCCTTATCCTCTACATAGTAGTAATGGAAGGATCCTTTGGGGAACTTCTTATTCAGCAGAATAAAGAGGGTAAAGAAAATGTACTCTACTATTTGAGTAGAATGCTAGTGAGGGCAAAAAATAAGTATTCCTCCATCAAAAAAATATTGTTTGGTGCTTATATTTACAGTCCAGAAGCTGAGATATTATTTACTTTCTTATCAAGTCATTTTAATATCAAAAATTGATCCTATAAAGTACCTGATGACTAGACCTCTACTCACAAGGAGGCTAGCAAAATGAGCTTTAATTCTCATGGAATACAATTTTAAGTTCACTCCCCAAAAGGTGGTCAAAGGGCAAGCCCGTGCCAATTTTCTTGTGCTCATCTAGTGCTGAACAATTCTCCTCTAAGTTGTGAGCTCCCTAATAAAGAAATCCTTTTGGTCGAAGAAGGAGAACCTCACTCGAAGCTATACTTTGATGGAGTATTATCCATCAAATCAGGATCAAACTAAAGCTTTCATAAATCAAGATAGGTATTGGACTTGTTTATGTCACTTTGAATGGGGGACATTTTATGATACTCTTTTTTCCTTTTAAAACCATGCACAAACAATGAAGCTAAATATGACCTAATTGCAAGACTAGAAATGACGCCCAATATGAAAATATCATGTCTATATATTTTCAGTGATTCACAATTGGTTATAAGCTTAGTCCAAGGTAAATATAAAGTCCATAGATTTGAGCTCCTGAAATACCATGAAATGGCTCAAGAGCTCATGAGAAAAATTCCTCATGTTCAAATAACTAAGGTTTCTTGGTCCATTAATGCGAAAACTGACTCCTTAGCCAAATTAGCCAAAGCATTGGTTGACCTTGATCAACGAGAAATTCTAACCACAATCCATAGTAAACAAGTGATGAACTCAGATTTTAGCATCAAGTATGAGAGGACTGAATCTAAATAACTAGAAAAGACCACAAATTGGATAACACCATTCACCAACTACCTCAAAAATGGAGAATTCCTAGAAGATAAATTTGCATGAACACAACTCAGAAAGAGAGTTGTGTGCTTTTTTCTTATTAATGACACTCTTTATAGAAGGTCTTTTGATTAACTACTTGTGTGCTATCTCTTAGATAAAGAGGCCAAAGAAGTTATGTATGAAGTGCATTCTGTCAATGGGGCTCATCAATCAAGCCCAAAAATGATGATACAAAATAAGTATATGGGCTACTATTGGCCCACAATGGTAGAAAATTATAACAAATACATAAGAAGATGTCACCTATGACAAATTTAGGGTGACTTCATCCATCAACACCCAAATCCTCTATATCTAATAGTATTATTCTCATGGTCATTTGAGGTATGGGTATAGATGTCATTGGCCCAATCGAATCATCTTTTTTTAGAGGCCATAACTTCATACTGATAGCAACCGATTATTTCTCTTGGTGGGTTAAAGCAATTTCATTGAAAGAGGTCAAAGTGAATATTGTTATCCACTTCTTTCAAGAAAATATTTTGTACTAATTTGGTGTCCCTTGAAGGATCATTTTCTATAATGGACCGTCCTTCAAAAGCTTCAAGATAGAATGATTCGCATATCATCATAAGATAAATTGGAGATATTTATTCATCTACAATGCTAGAGCCAACAGGCTTGTTGAGGCATTCAACAAGATCCTCTCCAAGATCCCGAAGAAAGTTGTTGCCAAAAAGAAGAAAGACTGGCACCAAAAGCTTATTGAGGCACTATGGACTTATTGCACAACCCTACCCAATCAATGTCATATGCATTAGTGTTTGGGATTGAGGCAGTCTTACCACTGGAAGTAGAAATCCTCTCTCTAAAGATTGTCTTACAAGAAAAAATCACGAGAGAAGATAATATTTATCTTTGTCTTGATGAGCAATACTCCTTGAACAAAAGAAGACTCGTAGAACAATAAAACTTAGAAGTGTATTAAGCACAAATAGCTAGGGCCAATAATAAGATGACTCAGCTTAGGTCATTCTAGAAGGGAGAAATAGCCTTAATATTAAGAAGACTTATAATCATAAAATGAAACAAGAAAAGCAAAGTCGAGCCTAATTGGGAAGGTCCTTTTATCATTGAAATGATATTTAAAGGGGGATCCTACCAACTAATCAATGACAAGGAAAATAAGTCTATGCCACCAATCAATGATCGATTCCTCAAAATGTACTATGCCTAAGCCTTGGGAGCAATAATAATAACAACCAAAAGTATCTATGTTTTATCTATGATGAAACATCCAACTTTCTCAAAAGCAAATGTTCGGTCAAACATGCATTTCATGTTTCTTAAGATTAAACATGAATACAAAATTCCATTTATCTTGCATGGCTACTAAACTTGCATTCACATGGCACATTAAGTACGCTTTCACATGGCACCTTAAGTCCATTTTTATATGATAAACCAAGTCTACTTTAATATAATAACTTAAGTCCACTTTTACGTAGAAAATCAAGTTCACTTTCACGTGACAAAACAAGTCCACTTTCACATGGTAAATTAAGTCTACTTTTACGTGGCAACTTAAGTCTACTTCCATGTGGCAACTCAAATTCACTTCTACATGACAAATTAAGTCCACTTCTTGTGGTAAACTAAATTCACTTCCATATGGTAAACTAAGTCCACTTCTATATGACAATCTAAATCCACTCTTGTGTGACAATTCAAACCCATATAGTCAACTCTTAAAATGTTGATGTAAGGACAAGTACTTGAAAATTGTTTACACCCTCTTCTCTTGTCAGAACTCAAGAAGAGGTTGCGAAGGGGGTAATTTATTTGAAGTGATTTTATCATAATCAAATTTAATTGAAATATGATTAAAATTGAGACTTGTATGACACTAAATTATGGCTCAAATGTGGGTTTCAGCCAGACTTAAATTGCATCCGAGTTTCACTAAAAATTAAGTTCAATTTGGACTTAAATCATTAGCAAATTTAGGCTCAAGTTTGATATAACCCAAATGGGCTGAGTGGGTTGGATTTTTGGACTAGAATTGAGCCCAAAACTCATCTAAAACTTAGGTCAAAATGACAAAATGCAAGAATTTTGTAAATAGACCCCTAGATTGAATAAATCTTTATAAATGTGTTCTTGGCCAGATTTTTCTTAAAAATAGATTGCTGAAATAAAAATTTTATGAAAAAATCGAACATAATAAAAAAAAATTATAAATCAGTATAGCAAAATTTAGGATTTACAAATATGCTCCTCAAAAGATCGATAATTATAATTTAATCTCCATGAAATCTAGGGTTTGTTAATGAACCACTCAAAATTTCATATTTACAAATAAGGCCCTCGAGTTTTAATTTTTTATAAATAAATCTCTCAAAAATTTTTATTTACAAATAAGTCTAAATTTTGTTTGAAAAGGACCTTGAGAGTTTTAAAATTTTACAGACAAGTCTTTTTTTATAAAAAGACCCCTAAAATTTATAAAATTATAATTTAGACTAATTTTTTAAAAAATTATAAATAACTTTTTAATAATTTCAGAATTCGAGATAAGTATAACTTTCAAATTTTATCATCTACAACAAATAGAGTTATCCATGTCTCTTCACAAGTTCATCCAATTTTCGGATAAGCCATATCTATATTTATTTACATCCACATCCATCATTCAAAAATTTAAACAAAGGGGATCATTCCAAAACAACTCTATCTCTTCAAGCTCTATATAAAGCTGCCTTCAGGCTCACACTCAGCTAGCCTTCTGGCTCTCACTCAGCCTATCTTTGAGCTCACACTTAACCAGCCTTTAGGCTCGCATCTAAGCCAGTCTTTAGGCTTGCATCTAGCTAGCCTTCGGGCTCGCACTCAGTCAGCCTTTGGACTCAAACCTAGTCAGCCTTCAGGCTCTCACTCAGCTAGTTTTTGGGCTCACATCCAAGCCAATCTTTAGCCTCGCACTCAGCTAGCCTTTGGCCTCACATCCAAGCCTGCCCTCAGGCCCGCATTCAACCAATCTTCGGGCTCACGCTAAGCCAACCTTCAGGCTTGCACTTAGCCAGCTTTCGGGTTTAAACTTAGCCAACCTTTAGGCTCGCACTCAACTAACCTTCGAACTTGCACTTAGCTAGTCTTCAGAATCACACTCATTCAGCCTTCAAGCTCACATCCAAACCAGCCTTAGGGTTCGCACTCAGTCAGTCTTCGGGGTCATACTCATTCAGCCTTCGAGCTCACATCCAAACTAGTCTTCAGGCTCACACTCAACCAGCCTTTAGGCTTACACTTAGCCAGTCTTTGGCTTGCACTCAACTAGCCTTTGGGCTCGCATCTAAGCTAGTCTTCAGATTCACACCCAATCATCCCTCGGGCTCACACTAAGTTAGCTTTTGAGCTCACAAACTAAGCAAACTTTCAATTTTGCACATTTGAAGCTAGACTATGGGTCTATCTAAAGTCATCATAAATAGCCAAGGACCCTCAAACCAAATTGATTAATATAAGGTAACTCAATCACAATAAATAGACAAAGGCCATGTTGACTCAAATGGACTTAAATTGGTCAAACAAATGGACTACAACCTAAATCAAGCTGGACTCCAAAACAAAATCCTAATTGAATTAACCTAACCCAAATAAACTTAGACTCAACCCTAATCAGACTTGACATGGGTTAATTTAAAATTAAGTTGAGCTAAAGTTAAATCCAATATGGATTAAACTAAAAGAGCTAAGCTTAATCAAATCAAACCTTAATTGGGTTAAATCAAGTCCAAACTAAAAGATCTAAGCTTAAAGTCAAATCGGAATCAATCTAGGCTTAATCACCAATCAACTAAAAGATCTAAGCTTTTGACTTGAACTTGAACCGAAGTCTATCAAAATGTAGACCTAGACTTGATAAAAGTCCAACATAAGGTCAAACTAGCTCAAGTCAAATGACATCAAACTCAGAAACAAACTATATTAGTCTTGACAAAACTAAATAGGGTTAAATCGAGTCCCACTTAGTATGCTTAACCTTCAATAATACTCCAAAGCCATGAATAAAGGGTGATATCACCACCCTGACTTGAACTAGAATTAGTTCAAATAGAACTAAAAAAGGTTAAACTAAGTCTCACCGGGTGTGCTACAAAAGCCTTTAGTAATATTTCAAAGCTATACTCAACTCTATAAGCCGGTGTGATACTATCAAACTAAAGAAGTTAATTGTCAACATGCTCAAAGCCATTGGCCACTCTTCAAAGCTAGTCAATACTAAAAGTAGTTGACGATGCTTCTTTCATGTTAAGCCCACCCAAAAGTATTGGCAATGCTTCAAATCAAACTGAACTAAGGTAGACTTAAACTTGCTTAGTTAGTCAACCATAACGTCTTGTTCAAAAGAAGTTAATTGCTAACACGCTCAAAGTTGTTGGCCATACCTCAAAACTATACTTAACCACATAAGTTTTTGGTGATGCTACCAAACCAAAGAAGTTAATCACCAACATACTTCAAGTTGTTGATAATACTTCAAAGTTATATCCAACTCCATGAGTTATTGGTGACACTATCAAACTAAAGAAGTTAATTGCCAACACATTCAAAGTTGTTAGTCACACTTCATGATAGTCAACTCTAGAAGTAGTTGAGATACATACTTCAAGCTAGTCAACCCTAGAAGCTGTTAACAATGCATCTCTTCAAGCTAGCTAACCCTAGAAGCAGTTGGTGACACACTCTTCAAGCTAGCCAAACCCAGAAGTAGTTGATGACAAGCTCTTCAAGCTAGCCAACCTCAGAAGTAGTTGGCGATACATTCTTCAAGCTAGTTAATCCCAAAAGCAGTTAATGATGAGCCCTTTCAAGCTAGTCAACCCAAAAGAAGTTGACGATGTGATTCTCAAAGCTATACCCAACATTATAAGTTGTTGATGATGCTACTAAACTAAAAAGAGTTATCACTTATCTCTTATTAGCTAACTGAAATACTCCAACCCCAAACAATGTTATCATCTATGCCTTATTAGCCAATAAAAATACTCCAACCTAGACGAAGTTATCGCCTATGCCTTGTTGGCTATGTAAACACTTCAAGGTCAATGAAGTTATTACCTATGCCTTATTGGTTATGGAAATACTTCAGGGTCAATAAAGTTATCTTTTTGATTTATGATTTAAGGTCACTTCCTGGGGTCTTCGCTATCCCGGGTGGTAAACTTCGATCCCATAAGATAGAGTTGTGAGGCTTCTTCATTTGATGAGTCTGGGTCAGATTCACTTCCTAGGTGAGGAAGAGTGAAGATCATACTGGCAATCTTTTGTTTTACTTGATTGATAGAAATAGACCCTCTATCAGCATGGGATCTCTAGTAGAATTTTACATCATCATAATGTACCTCATGAATATCAAAAGGATATACATCTCCATCAATTTCGTGTTTTTTACAATCTTCAAAGTATTTGAGGTATTGATGTAGGTTTGATGGCACTACTTTATTTTCATGTAGCTATGGCCTCCCTAGTAGTGCTTTGTATGATGCATCAGTTTCGATCATATAAAACTTTGCATTTATCATCAACTCATCTACTTTTAGAGGGATAGTTATGGATATCAAAACTCTTTGGTTGTTTTGATCAAACCCTTGGATGGTTATAATCTCGAATAATAGGTGACACACATCTAAAGTTAGAACTCATAGAGTTTGAAGAGTCATCAAATTGACTGAAGAACTTATGTTAATTAGCATGCGATTAATCTTGATCCCATCTCTATTCCCAGTGATATATAAGGGTCTATTATGGTCGGTTATTCTAGGTTGCAGGTCATCACTTGTGAAAATGATGGTGGGAGTTCAGCATGCATACAAAGACTCCTTCATCTTCTATTCAAAAAAGTATGTTTGGTAGTTGGCGGAATTCTACAAGATGCGCACTAGTGTATCCTTGAGTTCTTGTGATATTATTAAGGCATCAAACACACTCAATATCGTAGGGGTATTCTTGAGGTGGACTACTATGTTGTATTCTACCTTTTTGAGTGTAGGTTCAACTTGAGAAGGCTCTATGCCTTCATTTATCTAAATTTTCTTTTCCTTGTCCTTAGGGATGTTCTTGTCATTAGGCATTGGAGTATGTCTCAGACATAGCACCTATCCATCTCAAAGTTATATCTGGTTTGTCCTCCTTAGTTGAAATCTGACATTGTGCAACCAATAAGGCTCATCTTCTGAATCACTACCAAGTTTAATCATGCAACAAGAGGTAGCGAACCATTTCCCCCAGTCAATAGTTCCTTGAATATCCTTAGAGGATATGACTAGCTGATAATCATCCCATTCAACATCAAAATCAAGCATGTGGGGCTTTCTCATAGAGAGGCCTTCAGAGACTCTTTGGATGAACCCTTCTAATTCATTTGCTTGCATAACCTTCTTTAAGACTTTGTATTTAAGATGTTTCTTCCATGGATATTCAAATTGGCTTGATGTAGAGGTAGAATAAGCTTTAGCATTAGCCTGTTTGATTCTCTCTTAGAATGCATGCTTCTTTCTTTGGCACTTGCTAGTGTAGGGCCTTCCTAAGTGGTCATAAAATTATTCTGACTCAAATATTGAGTCATATTCATCGTCCGTGGCTTATATGCATAATTCCTCTAAAGTTTATAAAGTGCATCCTTCCACAACTTTTAGGACTAGGACCTTACCAAACCTAGCAATTGAGCATTTGTTGCTAGATTGTCTAATGGAAGCTAGGATAGCTGCTTATCAATATTTACCACATATGAATGAGTCACCATGTGATAAGAGGTCATATATTCAAATAATTCTCTTTGATAGTAGTCTAGTTTTCTTGATCCGTCTTTAGAGTAAGTGGCATGAGCGATCATTTTATCCCCGAGAAGGGTTGGTAAGTGATTCCTTGCTACCCCTATAGGATCTTTTGTGTGGTTTTGCCTTCTTTGCTAACACTTTCTCCATATTTTTTATTTTCTCATAGAGCATGTAGTTATATTTGGCATACTTTCCATATAGACAACCATAGCCTATAGGTGTTTGTTCAGTATTTGCATTTGCCCCTTGACTAAATTAATAATAGTTGTAGCTTGTTTCTTCACAGTATCTATTAGTATGAGCATGCCATTATTTGAGTTAATTTTAATCAAGAATCAAATTTAATTAAAATTTAGTCCAAATATGGAGTTGAATGCTACTAGATTGTGATCCAAATGTGAGACCTCAATTAGACGTAAATCACGATCAAATTCAACTAAAAATTGAGTTCAACTTGGACTTAAATGGTTGGAAAATTCGAGCATAAATCAAGGCAAACTGAGTGGGCCAGATATTTGGACCAAAATTAGATCCAAAATTCATCAAATATCTAGGCTAAAATGAAAATTATAAAGTCTTTGCAAATGGGTCCCCGATTAGATTTTTCTTACAAATAAGTCTCTAAATAGAAATTTTACGAAAAAATCCTTTAGAATCCTAAAATTTTAAATTGATTCCCTACAAAATCTAGTATTTTGTTAGTCCTGACAGAATTAAATAGAGTCAAACCAAGTCCTACTTGATGTGCTAAATCTTCGGCAATACTCTGTGGCTATGAATGAAGGTGATATTACCATCCTGACTTGAGCCAAAATAAATTTAAATAGAACTAAATAAGATCAAAACTGAGTCTCATGAGGTATGCTACAGAAGTTATTGACCACACTTTAAAGATAAGCCAACCCAAAAGCATTGGCAATGCTTCAATTTAAATCAAATTAAGGTAGGCTCCAACTTACTTAGTTAATCAGCCACAATGCTCTATTCAAATGAAGTCAACCAATAACAAGCTTAAAGAAGTTGGCGACACTTCAAGCTAGTCACCCTATAAGTAGTTGACAACACACCCTTCAAGCTAGTCAATCTCACAAGCAGTTGATGATACACCCTTCAAGCTAGTCAACCCTAAAATCTGTTGATAATGTACCCTTCAAGCTAGTCAACCCCACAAGGCCTTTCAATCTAGTTAATCCCATAAGTAGTTAATGATGTACCCTACAAGCTAGTCAATCCCAAAAGCAATTGATGATGCACCTTTCAAGCTAGTTAACCTCAGAAGTAGTTGACAATTTTCTCTTCAATCTAACTAACCCTAGAAGGAGTTGGCGATGTACACATCAAGCTAGTTAACCCCACAAGCAATTGACGATGTGCCCTTTAACCTAGCCAACCCCAGAAGCAATTGGTAATGCACCTATCAAGCTAGCCAACCTTGGAATCCATTGGTGATGCACTCTTCAAGCTAGTCAACCCCATAAATAGATGATGACATGCCCTTCAAGCTGGCCAACCCATTAAGTGGTTGACGATCCTCTCAAGCTAGTCAACTATAGAAGTAGTTGATGACGTAGCCTTCAAGCCAATCAACTATAGAAGTAGTTGATGATGCACCCTTCAAGCTAGCTAACCCCATAAGTAGTTAGCAATACACCCTTCAAGCTAGTTAACCCCAAAAGCAATTTATGATACACCTTTCAAGCTAGCTAATGCTAGAAGTAATTGATGATGCATCCTTTAAGTTAGTCAACTCTAAAAGTTGTTGATGGCATACCCTTCAAGCTAACCAACCCTAGAAGTAATTAGTGATGTGCCCTTCAAGCTAATCACCCCAAAAGTAATTGAAAATGCACCCCTCAAGCTAGTCAACCTCAAAAATAGTTGATGATATATTTTTCAAGCTAGTCACCTCAAAAGCAATCAATGATGCGATTTTCAAAGCTATACCCAACCTTATAAGTCGTTGGTGATGCCACTAAACCAAATGAAGTTATCGCCAATACTCAAAACCATTGAAAGCACTTTGAACTTCTCCTATTCTCTTCCTCATCCCATCAGATGATGCCATCAACATCTGCCGAAGACAGAGTCAATCTAAGTCAGACACCATGTGATCCAGTGCAGGAGAGTGGAGCAATAGCACATATCAGAGATTTTTCTCCACTCCTCCTTTCTCTTTTTTCTTTCTTTATTTCTTTCATATTTTCTATAATTTCATGTTGGAATTCATTATAAAGTGAAGGCATACCTTTGCTTAAGCTATGTATTATTTCTTAAAATCAATCAAATATTTTATTTTTTTTCTTTTTTGCATCTCTATTTTATTAGCTTGATTTCTTACTTTAGGAGGTTCTTGATAATTATCGAGATAATTAATAATAGGGGCTTGCACTTATTGAAAGTTAATATTTTTACTATACTTGATAACGCACTTTAAATCAAAATAAATTTCGATTTGTGATTCGAGGTCACTTTCAAGGTCACTGCTATCTTGGGCTACCAAAATCAATCCCATAGCCATAATCATATTTATGGGTAAACTACTCTCTAAGATAGTCATCTCAAGAGTAGCCTTCAGGGAGGCCCATAGGATCTTACATTTCATCAGTAACATCCTTGATGAATCTATTCTCCTCTTCTTGCCTTGCACCCTGAATTTCATTATTATTGAAATGACAGGGTGGAAATCAGCTTGGTTATACACTCTGATAGTAAATATGACAGAGAATGCTACCACTGGGAGTTCACTTTATTCATCTCCCACATTAGGGTCTTCCAATAGAGCTTTGAGTTTATGAGGGAAGAATTTCTTAAGAGTTGCTTGGTTTCTTTTTTCTCAGATATATTCCTCTAGAGCATTGATGAATTTTTGAATGGTTGATTTATTGACATCATATTCATCCGATTGAGCTAGCTTCTTCTTGCTTTTATTCTTTTTCTTCTTGATGCTTTGAGCAAGTGAGGTAGTTCGCTACGATGAGGCTTTCTTCATCACCATCCTTGACTCTTCAGGGTCTCTAGTCATCTTCTTTATCAACTTCTTTAGTCTTTTTGAAATGTAGATATTCCGTAAGTGCCTTTATATGGGGGTACATTGTGCTTCTTCCCTGAAGAGAATTTTAGCAAGTGGTTCATGGTTCTCAAACACAGTAATATGACTGATGTGTTAAGTGGGTATTTCAAATATGGCTGCCTTTGAGAGAGTTAGTTTGCCCTCTCGGTGTTATCTTTTTACCCAATTCTTGAATACATAGCAATCTTCAATGGCATGCCCCAAAACTCCATGGCAAAGACAATAGTTTGGGTGATTTATTTTGTTGGCCTCGTATGGCCTCTTGGACTCTTAACTGTTGCAGGTCTAATTTTAGAGTATCTTGAAATATTTTACCCACTCTCTTTCTTTTGAAGGAATATTTTTTCTGAGCCTTTATTGGAAATCATTGGATTATTCTATTTTCCCATCTCCTCCAAGAGTTGGAGGTTTCTAAGTGTTGCCTTTGTTCATAGTCAAATTTGTAAGATTTTTTTTGCTCAATTATTGTGAATGCAGCCCTCACATTCTTGAAGGCTCTCCGTGCTTTACTTTATCTTTTTCTAATTTGAAATTTTGTGAACTAGATAAGGTTAGTGAGCCAATCTTTTTCAGCTTCTTGACTTGCATAATGAGATCTTAAAAGGTATGGATAGAAGAGGTGCTTAGATAGGGTGTCATTCATTCTCCCTTTATATTATTGAGGACTAGGTTCACCGCACTCAAATTAGCTCATAAGTTATTCACATTTAGTGTTGAGATTTCTTCACCATGTGATATAGTCTAGAATCGACTCATTATCATGTTTTGGTATTGAGACAAGGTTTGCAATAGTTATTTTATCACTAACTCCTCAGAACCTAATTTACAAAGCCTCTTTAATTTGTGTCCAAGTTTGTATGGATTTTGGTTGTAAACTAGCATGCCACTCAAATACTACTCTTATCAAGCTTGCTGAAAATTGGCAAAGTAACAATGAAGGACTGTTATTTGAATCCCCACACGGAGTTATAAAGTGAGCTATGTGCTATTCACAATTGCCTATGCCATTGAATTGTCTGAAGCTAGGCACTATATATCCTCTAGAATATGGCACTAGATTGTAATGGCTAGGATATAGTTTTTCAGCTTCATTTATCCTACCCTCTCACTTTCTTGTCTCAATTGTGCAACCACCATTCATTTCACTTGCTATTGTATGTATTCTAATAGTTCTATATTGTCAAGATTCCTGAATCAGAGATTGGGTATCCCTTGTCAGAGGAGGTGCTTGTGAAAGGCCTACATTTTCACGGATCTCATCTGCAAGAGATGCACCTTTTGCTGCCTCTACTACTTGAGATGGTTGTTAATATTGCTCCAATTTATCAAGCTTTTGACTCATTTACAATACTATTTCCATCAACTATATGACTTTATTTTGAGCTTCATCTTTCTCCTTATCTTGCTGTCTTAGCTATTCTTGCAATGCTTCTATGGTCACTTCTTGATTGGAGCTTTTAGTTATGATCAAGGCTTCCATCAGAACATGATGGTCTATGTTTTGAGGATCAGGTCTAGGCTTTGGGTTGAGCTAACTTCTCCCATCAATTGAGTCACCTCATTCAAGAGTCTACTTATGGAGCGGATCATCACACCTTTTCTTTAACATGGCAGTAAGGATTAATTCACAAGGGCCCTCTCCTCTTGAATTTCTTCATTAGTAAGCATCACTCATGCGTTGCCAATTGCTTTTAAGGTTGGTTAGCTTGGAAGGGCATGTCATCAATTACATCTGGGGTTGACTAGCTTAAAAGAGTGCATCGTCAACTACTTCTGGGGTTGACTAGCTTGAAGTGTGGCTAATAGCGTTGAGCATATTATTAGTTGACTTCATTTATTTGGTAGCATCACCAATAACTTAGAGGATTGGGTGTAGCTTTGAAGTGTGGCCAATAGCTTTGAGCATATTGGCAATTAACTTCTTTAATTTGGTAGTATCATCCACAGTTTATGGGGTTGGATATAGCTTGGAAGATATGTCGTCAATGGCTTGTAAAGTTGACTAGCTTCGAAGTGCGACCAATGACTTTGAGCATGCTAGCAATTAATTTCTCTAATTTGATAATGTCACCAATGGCTTACAGAGTTGGGTATAGCTTGGAAGATGAACTATGAACAACATCTGGGGTTAACTAGCTTTGAAGTGTGACCAACAACTTTGAGTATATTAGCAATTTACTTCTTTGATTTGATAGTGTCACCAATGACTTATGGAGTTAGATATAGCTTGGAAGATGCATCGTCAATAATTTCTAGGGTTGACTAGTTTTGAAGTGTTACCAACAACTTTGAGTGTGTTGGCAATTAACATTTTTGATTTGATAACACCACCAATGACTTATGGAGTTAGATATAGTTTTGAAGTGTTGCCAAAGGCTTTTGTAGTACACCAAGTGAGACTTAGTTTGACCTTATTTAGTTCTATTCAAACTAATTTTGGATTAGGTTAGGGTGGTAACATCACCCTTTGTTCATGGCCTTGGAGTATTCTTGATAGTTTAGCACACCCAGTGGGACTCAATTTGACCCTATTTAGTTCCGTTAGGACTAATATGGTTTTGGTCTAAGGTTGATTTTATTTAGTTTGAGTCAAGTTTGACCTTGTATTGGACCTTTACCGAATCTAGGTTTGCATCTTGATGGACTTAATTTCAAGTTAAAGTCAACTTAGTTCAATTTGGTTTTAGTTTAGGCTCAGCCTGGCTTGGCCCTAGCTTGGCTTTGAGCTTAGCTCTTTTAGTTTAGGCTTAATTTAACCTAATTAGGGTTTGAACTAAGCTTAGTTCAATCCAAATTTGATTTGATTTAAACTCAACTTGATTTTAAATTAACCCTTCTCAAGTCTGAGTTTAGTTGATTTATGTTAACTAAATTTGGTTCTTTTTGGAGTTCAGGTCAATTTAGGTTTTAGTCCATTTGTTTGACTAATTTAAGTACATTTAAGCAAACTTTTCCTTGTCTATTTGTTGTGATTGAGTTACTTCATATTAATTAATTTAATTTGAGGGTGCTTAGTTATTTATGATGATTTTAGATAGACCCATAGCTTAGCTTCAAATGTGTAAACCTAAAGGTTGGTTCAGTTTGCGAGCTCGAAAGCTAGCTTAGTGCGAGCCCGAGAGCTGACTGGATGTGAGTCCGAAGACTAGCTTAGATGCTAGCCCAAACCAAAGGTTGGCTGATTGCATGCTCGAAAGTTGGTTGAGTGCGAGCTTGAAGGCTAGTTGAGTGTAATTATGAAGGCTAATTGAGTGTGAGCCCGACGGCTAGCTTGGATGTGAGCCCAAAGGCTAGCTCAATGTGAGCCCGAAGGTTGACTGAGTGTAAATTTGAAGGATAGCTCAGTGCGTGCCTAAAGGCGGGCTTAGATGCGAGCCCTAAGGCTAGCTAAGTGCAAGCCCAAAGCTTGATTGTGTGTGAGCCCGAAGGCTAGCTGGGATGCAAGCTTGAAGGCCAACTAAGTGCAAGCTTGAAGGTTGGCTGAGTATGAACCCGAACGCTAGCTTGGTGTAAGCCCAAAGATTGGCTGAGTGTGAGCCTGAAGGCTGGCTAACTGTGAGCCTAAAGGATGGCTAAGGTCCAAGCCCAAAGGTAAGCTAAGATGTCAGCTCGAATGTAGGATAAATGTGAGCCTGAAGGCTAGATGAATGCAATCCCAAAGGCTAGCTAATTGTGAGCCTGAAGACTAGCTGAGTGCGAGCCAAAAGGCTGGCTAGGTGTTTGCCTAAAGGCTGGCTAAGTGCAAGCTCGAAGGCTTGCTTGGTGCAAGGAGGATTCTCCATCTTCGAGGGGCCACAGGTGGCCATAGTGGGGTCATGGGTTTGTCATCATCATTTCCTTCTTTCTTCTTCTTCATCTATTTTAGGCTTGAAACCCTTCTCCTTCTTTTCTTTTTAGGTGGATTTTGTTTTTGTTGCTCAAAAACTCTTTTTAGATTTTTTTTTTTTTACTTCATATCTTCTCCTCCTTCCTCACTTTTTCCATGCCCACCTCATCTTTCTTGCTTCCCATGATCAAGCCATGGTGGCCTAGTTTCTCCTCTTACCAGATCCAACTATCTCCCTGCTGAATTTGGTCGTCTCCCTGCTGAATCCAGCCATTCTTCCCTGAGGCAAGGCGGGAGAGCGCAATGACTGCAAAGGCAGAGAATGGAGCAAGGGAATCAATTGTAGATGCTAGAGTGGAGACAGCAGTGACCGATACAGGGAGAGATGGCCTGAGTGGCACATGGGTGAGGCTAGGGCAGCATCACACAGAATGATGGCTAGTAGGGGCTTGGGAAGATGGGTGAAAGCTCAAGTAGAGCTCATGTGGAGCACAAGTAGGCTTCACCAATGGTTAGGGTGGAGCTTGTAGGTCAGGCAAAGCACTAATGGTGATAGGGAGGAGGACATCAGAGGCAGTGTTGTGGTGGCAAGATGGAGCTCAGGCTTCGATCAAGCAACAAGGAGAGCATGAGAAGCCTCACAACAAAGAGTAAACAATGGATGACAAACACACTCCAAGAAAGAAGAAGTAGAAGAGAACCTAAAGCAAATGAGAAGATGAAAGAAATTGAGATGAGAACTCACTCTTGCTCTATACTTCTTCATGCTCGACCTTCAGTCCTTTAGTTTATGGTCTCTAATCTCTTATGCCCTTCTCTTCAGTCTCCTCACAATGATATCTACTTTTTCTAATCTCTCCTCCAATGTTTTGATCTCTGATCCTTGCTCCTTTTTTTCCAGGTCAATAGGTTTATATAGGACTGGAATAGATGAAGTTGGGCTGCAAATGACCTCCTTTGTTTTAAATTTTGAATGATGGATGTGGATGTAAATGGATATGGATATACTAATTTGGAATTTGGATGGACTTGTGAAGAGATATGAATAAGTTTATTTGTTATAGATGATAAAATTTGAAGGTTGTACTTATCTTAGATACTGAAATTATAGAAGAGTTATTTTATAATTCTTTTCAAAAAATTAGATTAAATTATAATTTTATAATTCTTGGGGGCCTTTTTCCAAAAAGAACTTGTTTATAAAGTTTTAAAACTCTCAAGGTTATTTTTGAATAAAATTTAAACTTATTCACAAATAAAAATTCTTGAAGAACTTACTTGTAAAAGGTTAAAATTCTAGGTGTTTATTTGTAAATACAAAAATTTGGAGGGGTTTATTTGTAAACTCTAGATTTCATAAGGGTCAAATTAGAATTATCGATCTTTTGAGGTGTTTGTTTACAAACCCTAAATCTTGTGGGATATATTTGTAATTTGAGGATTTTATTAAACTTTTCTATAAAATTCTTATTTCAAGGGCCTATTTATAAAAAAAATCTGGCCAAAGACCTATTTATGAAGATTTATTTAATCCAGAGATCTATTTATAAAATTATTATATTTTATTATTTTGGCCCAAATTTTAGATGAATTTTGAGCCTAATTCTAGTCTAGAAATCTATCCCACTCAGCCCATTTGAATTAGACTTAACTAGAGTCTGAATTTTTCAATAATTTATGTCCAAATTAAGCTCAATTTTTTATCAAACTCGGGCATAATTTAAGTTTAACTGAGATCTATATTTGAAACATAATTTAGTGGTATACAACTCTTAATTTCAATTATATTTTAGTTAAATTTGATCAAGGCAAAAATTACCTCAAACAAATGTATCTTGGGGTGGAGATGTTCCTCATTAATGCTATTTGATTCTTTTTTTTATAAAGGAGAATACAATTGATCAGTCTTCAGTCATAATTCCACACTTAGAGAAGAAGTCAAGTCCCACCCGATATGCTAGAATTTGTGAAATTGATTTTGGCTATCCACGAGTAGCTAAGACCCTAGGGAACAACCTTGATGTACAATTCAGAATGTATTTTATTTGAGTGTGCTATCAGGTATGTGAGAACATTGACTTTCAACAAATAGAAGCCCTTTTTGTTAATTACCTCAATAATTGTCAAGAATATCCTAAAGTAAGAAAACATAGCTAACAAAATAATATACAAATGGAATGGAGAAAGCATGATATTGATTGATTTAAGAAATGGTACATGGCGTAAGCAAGAACATACCCTTACTTTACAAAAAATTTTAACATAAAATTATAGAAAATATAGAAGAAATAAAAGCAAAAAAAAGAGTGGAGAAGAGGCTCTGATGTGTGCTGCTATCTTGCTCTCTTGTGTTGGACCGCATGGTGTTTGAATTAGAAAAGTCTTGATTAGGTCTTCGATAAATATTGATAATATGCTAGCGTGTGAGACTAGATGCCTTAGCTTATATCAGTTAACCCTATTAGGATTTATTGTTAGTTAATTTCTTTTGATATTTAATTCAGGAGAATGATTAGCAGTCCTTTTAACCATTTCTAATATGATAATCGAGGGCCTTTTAGGCATGTCATTGATCCAATTTGGAGCATCACCAATGGCCTTTGATTGCGTGTTTGCTTAGCTTAAAAAGTGTGTCATTGGCTAGCTTGAGGGGTACATTATCAATTATTTCTGGGGTTGACTAGCTTGAGGGGTGTGTCCTCAACTACTTTTGGAGTTAACTAGCTTCGAAATGAGGCCAACAACTTTAAGCATATTGGTATTTAACTTCTTTATTTTGGTAGCATCACCAATGACTTATGGGGTTGAGTATAACTTTGAAGTGTGGCCGACAGTTTTGAGCATATTGATAATTAACTTTTTTAGTTTAGTAGCATCACCAATGGCTTATGAGGTTGAGTATAGCTCTCTAGTGTAGCCAATAGTTTTAAGCATATTAGCGATTTACTTTTTTGGTTTAGTAGCATTACCAATGACTTATGGGTAGGATATAACTTTGGAGTGTAGCCGACAGCTTTGAGCATATTGGTGATTAACTTCTTTAGTTTGATAGCATCACCAATAGCTTATGAGATTGGGTAAAGCTTCTTTGGTGTATGCATCACACCCAATAAGACTCAGTTTGAACTATTGGGTTTTGTTTGAACTAATTATGGTTCAAGTCAAGATGGCATCATTCATTGTCCATAGCCTTTGAGTGTTGGACCTTAATGAATCTTTGATCCGACCCTTAATGGATTCTTGATGAATCTTTCTTGGATCTAATCTTGAATGGGTTCTTGATGGATTCTTCTTGGGTCTAGCCCTGAATGGGTCCTTATTGGATCCTTAGTGGATGTTAGACTTGACCCTTGATGAACTTTATTTGGATCTTGTTTCAACCCATAGACGGACTTGGATTCAACCCATGTTGGACCTCCATTGGGTTTGTGTTTGTATCTTAATGGACTTTGATTTAAGTTTAAGTTGATTTGATTTAGCTTGGTTTCAGTTTAGGCTTGTCCTAATTCTAGTTTGATTTTGGGCTCGATTTGACCTGATTTAGCTTTCAATTTGAACTTAATTTAATCTAATTTAGGGTTTGATTCGAGCTTAATTCAACCCAAATTGGATTTGATTTGAACTTGACTTGATTTTAAATTTGCCCAACTTGAACCCGATTAGAGTTGAGTCTGAATTAATTTGGTTCAAATTTGCTCAATTTAAATTTTGGGTCTAGTTTCATTTGAGTTTAGTCAATTTATTTGATCAATTTAGGTCTATTTGGTGGTCCATTAGAATCAATTTAGTATTATTCATTTGTTCTAACTGAGTTTGATATGATTGAGTCACTTGAATTTAATCAATTTGGTTTGAGAGTCCACAAACTATTATGATAATTTTAGGCAAATTCATGTACTAGCTTTAGTTTGAATAAACAATTGGTAAGCCTGCAGATTGGCCTTAGTCTAAATAGATATTTGGTGAATTCGTAAGTTAGTCTTAGTCTGAATAGATATTCAGTGAGCTCACAAGTTGGTTTTATTTCAAATAGATATTCAATGAGCTCATGAGTTGGTCCTAATCCAAATGAACGTTTGGCGAGTTTACGGACTAGACTTAATCCAAATAGACATTTGGCGAGCCCACAGACTAGCCTTAGTCCAAACAGAAGTTCAGCAAGCTCGAAAGCTGACCTTAGTTAAATAGACATTTGGCAAGCAAGTTAGCCATAGTCTAGGTAGATGTTCGGCTAACTTACAAGTTGGCCTTACTCAAAATAGATATTCGGTGAGCCCACAGACTGCTCTTAGTCCAAATAGATGTTCGGCGAGCCTGTAGACTAGTCTTAGATCCCAATAGATATTTGGTGAACTAGCAAGTTGGTCGTAATCTAAATAGACGTTCAGTGAGCCAATGGGCTACCCTTAGTCTGAGTAGACATTCGGTAAACTTGCAAGTTGGTTTTAATTCGAATAGATATTCGACAAGCTCATAGTCTGGTCTTACTCTAAATAAATATTTAGCGAACTTGTAAGTTAGCCTTAGTCCAAAATTAGTTTCGAGTAAGCCCATAGGTTGTTCCTAACCCAAGTTGACTTTTGGCTAAACATGCGGACTGACCTAGATCGGTGGTGGAGGTTCATCAATGCACTGAGGACGACAGGTGGCTGTAGTGTTGGTGGAGTTTCGTTATTGCATAAAGTCGTGGGTGGCTATAATAGTAATGGAGCTCATCAATGCACAAAAAATTATGATGGCCTTAGTGTTGATAAAGTTTTATTAACGCACCAAACATGGTCACTATGATGATAGCACATTAATCGAGACAAGATAACTTCTTCTTCCTTTTTCTCTTTTTTTAAAAAACCCACAAACCCCTTTATTTTTTTCTTCTTTCCTTTTTTATTTTTCCCTTCACACATGGGCTCTGTTTTTCTTTTTTCTTTCTTTTATTTTTTTTGCAATAAGCCTCCCTTCCTATAACGTGCTCCACAACCCTTTTTTTTAACCCAAGCTTTTTCTTCCCCTCCACTGTAGAACAACACAACTCCTTTCTTTTACCTTTTTTTTTTTCACTTCATCTTCTTCCTCACCTCTCTCCTTCTCCATTCCTTTGTTTCCTATCTTTTCTCCTCCATGCACCCACAGCTGAGGACCTTCCTTGTCATCACCCTCTGATCAATCGTATCCACCCAAGCCTGATCAAGCAAATTCTTAGGCCCAAGCCTTCTGACAATCTTCTACAAGACCTCATGGTAGAGCTGGGAGTTCTCTCCTCTCATACACCATGAGAGGGCCTTTAGATGCATAGCCTGGTTCCTGCAATGGTCTGCAACAAATAGGAGCCTGGTGATCTTGCTCCTCCTCGTGTAAAGGCCCACGTAGGCCTCCACATCGAAATGCTTCCCTTCCAATACTGCCGTTGCGGCTAGCAGTCAAAGGGGTGTCTCTACCGCCAACTCCTCGACACCATTGGAGCACATCAGATCGTCGTCACCATCCATGGTCATCACCGGTGAGAGCATGAGGGGATATCTGGCGAAAACCCAAGAAAGGAAGAAAGCGAGGGTTTTGAGTCAAAGTCATGAAGGCATGAGTTCTTCTTTGGGTCTAGGTTTTGGGTGGAGCTAGTGCTGCAAGTGGAAGTGCCAGGGGCACAGGGCCGGCTGAGGCATTGGCAGCGCTCGTGGTGGCCAAAGTCGCCAAAGGAGTGGACAAAAACCAGTGGGGACACCATTGGAGGTGAAGATCTGATCGTGGTAGATGCCTTTGAAGTAGACGACGCCACAAGCATCGCAGATGCGTGAGCTCTTCTCTAGATCGATGATGCTAGGCCGGCAGTCATGGTGAGGTGCAGGAAGGAGCGAAGAACAGTAGAGGTGAAGTGCGGTACAAGGGCAGCAACAATGGTGGAAGGTCAAGAATCTCACAGATAAAGAAGAACAAGAGCGCAGAGAGGAGGAAAGAAGAATGAAGAAGGAAAGAAAGAGAAACGTGAGAAGGTATATTTTTTATTACTCTTGCTCTGTTTTTGATCTCTTCTCTTCGTTATGGCTTCCTGATCCTCTTGTTCTTTGTCTCTGTGTTTTTGTCCTTTCGTCTTGCAAGCTTCTCCATCAATTTATAAGGCTCAAGGAGATCTGCAATCAAATCCAGGATTTGTTAATTTTGGAATATAATGTGATTGTAATTGGATCTTGATATCTTTGATTGGCTTTATTTTGGAAATATATTGGCTTGTAATTGTAATTGAATTGAATTCCCATAGTTTGTGATTAGCATGTAATCCATTGATTGAGATCTGTTTTTTTGATGAAGAAATTCAAAATCGTACCATTTCTAGATGTTGAATTTTTAGGGGATATTTGTAAATTTTTTGAAAAATTTGGACCAAAAATATCATTTCTTCGACTCCAGGGACTTTCTACAAAAAATTATTTTTATAAATTTTTGTAACTTTCATGATCTTTTTTTGAATAAAATTTAGACTTGTTTGTAAATAAAAGCTTTTGGAGGATTTATTTATAAAAATTAAAATTTTCAGAGGTTTATTTATATATATAAAATTTTTGAAAGGTTTATTCATAAATCTTAGATTTTGCAGGGATTTTTCAAAATTTTTAAATTTTCAAAGACGTTTTTCACAAAATTGCTATCTCAGGGACTAATTCATAAGAAAGCCCGATAAGGGAGTCATTTATAAAACATATTTAGCCGAAGGACTTATTTATAAAAATTTTATTTTTTTTCACTTTGGTCTAGGTATTTGATGAATGTTAGGTCTAAATATCCGATCCACTCAATCCACTTTAATTTGAGTCCAAAATTCTTAAGTCCAACTTATACTCAATTTTCAGTCAAATTTGACCACAATCTACATCCAACTGAGAGCCACATTCGAATTTGGCATTCAAATCTATATTCTGATTGAATTTTGATTAAATTTAATTTTTAGCCAAAATTAACTTAAACAATAACATATTGATAATTAACTTCTTTAGTTTGGTAGTGTCTCCAAATGCTTATGAAATTGGGTATAAATTTGAAGTGTGACTGATAGCTTTAAGCATGTTGATGATTAATTTCTTTTGATTTAGTGATCAACGATCTATCTTGGCTTGTTATCAATTTGGGATCGACAGCCTTGGGCTTATTATTGACTATATTTATTTGGATGAGATATTCTGTTTAACTGACTAAACAAGTGCAAGTCTACCTTTTATCCTATTTGATTTGAAAGAATAATTAGTAGTCTTGGTTTGTATTAATCATCTTTGATTTGATGATCGATAACCTATCTTGGCTTGTTATCAATTGAATTTGAGGTATCGTCAATGATCGTACGCTTGTTGTTGACTAATCTCATTTGGATAAGGTATCTTAATTAACTAACTGAGTGAATGCAAGCTTACCTCTTTATCTAGATTTGATTTTAGCAGCTTTGGTTTATGTTAATTATCTTTGACTTGATGATCAATAGCTTATGTTGGCTTGTTATCAATTGAGTTTTAAGTGTCATTGATGGCTTTGGTGGCACACCCAGTGGGACTAAATTTGACCCTATTTAATTCTATTTGAACTAATTTTGATTGGGTCAGGATAGTAATATCACCCATTATTCATATCCTTGGTATATTATCGAAGATTTAGCACACTTAATGAAACTCAGTTTGACCCAATTTAATTCTATTTGAACTAATTTTGATTTAAGTCAAGATTATAATATCACCTATTGTTCATAGCCTTGGAGCGTTGTCTAAAGTTTAGCACACCCAATGAGATTTAACTCGACCCTGTTTTAGTTCTATTTGAATTTGTCCTGATCAGATATGACCTGCGTTCTGGTTCATGTTTGGGTTTGATTAAATTTGATCCAGTCATGGATTCGGTTTAAGCTAATTTGAAATTTAGAGTCGGTCTCAATTTAAGTCTGATGTAGTTTAATATTCAGAATTTGATCTAGACTTGGGTTTGATTTGATTCAATTTGATGTTCGAAACTTGAATTAGATCAAGTTTGATTCGATTCAATCTGATATTCAAAATTTGATTTAGTTACATGTTTAAAACTCAGCTTCGGTTCAAGTCTGATTTGAAATTTAATTTGAGCCACTTTAATTTAATCGATTTACGTTAATCAATTTAGTTTGAGAGTCCTCAGACTGTCAAAATAACATTATAATAAGCCCATAAGCTGGCTATAAGTTCAAACTAGTTGTCGGATGAGACCATAAGTTGGCCTTAAATCATATTGACTACTGTAAACTAATCCTAAATCAATTTGGTTATCGGACCAGATTGTAAACTGGTCCTAAACTAGTTTAACTTTTGAACCAGATCACAGACTAGTCCTAGATCGTTTGACTTTCGGGTGAGACTACGAACTAATTCTATGTCGATTGTTTATGGGGTGAGGCCACAAGCCAACCCTAAATGATTTTGACTTTTGGGCGAAACTGCAAACTAACCCTAAACTGTTTGACTTTCAAGTGAGACCAAAAACTGACCCTAAGTCAATTAGTTGTCGGTGAGACTACGGGCTGACTATAAACCGTTTGACATTCGAGTGAGACCACAGGCTAACCCTAAGTCGATTGGTTGTCAAACGAAATCATAGGCTGACTCAAAACCATTTGTCTTTTAGGAAAAATCGCAGGTTGGTCTTAAATTGATTGATTATCAGATGAGACCGTAAGCTGATCCTGAACCATCTTGTTAAAATATTTTATTATTATTATTATTATTATTTATTTTATGTTGTTCTTGTTCTTATTCTTGTTCTTGCTCTCCACCTCGTTGCAGTCCAAGAGATTCTCGTCGTTGATTTTTTTTTGACGTAATGATGAGTTTGAAAGGATCTCTAATTTTAATTATTGGGATTTAACTGAAAGATTTGATAAGTATTTTCTTACCATAAAGCCTATATTTGAATCTCAGATTGATATTCTTTGAGATTATACCTTCCTTGTTGAAAAATTATATTAATTTTGATGGATTTTGAAAGTAATTTCATTTTCATTTCTGCAAATTTGTGATTGAATCGGACGTTCGATAGTGAGCAGTGCTTGCATAATCGGACTGTACTAGATATTTGATTTGAACCAAACATCTGGCTGCAAATAGGGTTGATTGTACCAAACGTTCAATTTATGAACCGAATGTCCGTATGCTACAGCAATTTTAGCCTCTTTTTTTAAACCCCTTTTCTATTTCAAATTGGGCCCACTACTCATTTGGCAGCTATTTTGTGTCTGAAATTTCAATCTGTATTTATTTCAGATTGAATCCTCACCTATCATGAATTAAAATTTAAAATCCACTTTTAATTATTGTTGAATTCAAAATCAAAATTAGATTACAAAATCGACTCAAACAAATGCATTAGCCAAATATTTTATTTTTGACAAACTATCTTTCAAATATATTGAAAGTGAAGAGTTCAGGTTGTGTAGCTCTATATTGTAACCTAAATTTGATGTTCCTTCATAATTTATAGTTGTTAGATATTGTTTCAAAATTGTCTTGGATGAGAAGAAAAAATTAAAATAACTTTTTAATAAGTTAAAGCAAAGGATGAGTCTCATAATTGATTATTGGACATCAAGCCAGAGCTTGAGATATATGAGTGTGGTTGCTCACTATTTTGATAATAATTGAAGGTTTAAGAAAAAATTCTAAATTATTATCCAGTGTCAAGTCATTGTCGGTATGGTAATTGATAAAATAGTGGAAAGGTGCTTACTTGGTTGGGGCATAGATAAAGTTTTTACAATACTATAGACAATGCATCATCTAATGATGTTAGAATTTAATACTTGAGGAAAAGACTTGATAGGAAAAGACTTGATAATTAGAAGGATCACATACTTAATGGAGAGCATTTTCAATTGAGATGTTGTACATATCTAATGAGTCTAATTGTTGAAGAAGGGCTTAAAGATTCAATGAGTCTATTATTAGAATGTTGCAGTTAAATATGTGAGATCTTCTTCAGCAAAGACCTAAAGGTTCATGCTTTATGTGCAGCAAGAAAAAATTGAATGCAAGAGTTTTGTTTGTCTTGATGTTAAAATAGGATATAACTTTACATATCTACTACTTCATGTTGCTTTGAAGCTTCAAAAATCTTTTGAATTGTTGGAGATCCAAGATTTAAAATATGTAGAGGAGCCAATGAGGGGGGAGTCAAAGGGTTTGTTGACATGTGAAGATTGAGATGTTTCTTGTGCCTTATTACCTTTTTTAAAAGTTTTTTTTTATGATGTTACTTCAAAAATGTTAGGTTCTCTTTATGTGATAGGAAATGTGTGCATGCAAAGTATGTTTGAGATTCACATGATAATCAATAAATTTTCTACATCAAATGGTTTTTGCTTGAGAATTATGACTTTTAATATAAAGACAAAATACGATAAATATTGAAAAAATATTGAAAAACTCATACATATTATTTATTACTTTTGTGCTTGATCCTAAGCTAAAGTTGGAGTATGAGAAGTGAATGCTTGAGAAAAATTATGAGAATGAAAAAATTAATAAGTTAAAGCATAAAATGAAGAATATTTGGATAGACTTTTCAAGAGTAGATATTTTTAAAAATAAAATTAATATTAATCTTCAATTTTTTTGAATATTTAATCGATGATTCATTAAATATTTTAAAATTTAGGTCAATTGGAATTCCTCAAATCAAGCAAAAAATTTTGAAAATGCTGGATTTTGAAATCCCTCCGACCAAACATGTGAAACATTTCAAAATTTCAAGATTCTCAAATACTGAAAAATCTAATTTGTCAAGACACTAATTCTTAGATAAACAAACATATCGTAAATCAGTTCACAACTAGATCCACGTTTCTCTAAAACTCTAGATTTCTTGAACTATTGAGGAAAAGAAGAAAGAAAATGACCCTATGAAACAATAAAGCAAAAACATTACAGTAAACAAATGCAACATTAATAATCTAAATGCCCAATATCTTGCATCAAACGTCTGCACGCGATTCTACTGCCGTTGATTCAAGATAAATGAACTCTCGAATCGCAGGTGATTACAATGTTTTCGCTCCTGAGATTCTGTTTATCCTACAGGTAAATCCTAACTTAGCTGAAGGATACAAGTCGCGAGGAATAGCAAAGGCTATGTTAGGACCGCGGGAAGGCAGCTAAAGTTATGGATTTAGCATCAAAACTTGTCTTCGACCAGGAAACAGATTCGGTGCTGAAAAAGTTTGCTTCATACCCTACAGGGAAGAGTAGCGAAGTTGTTCTTTTGATAGCAAATGAAGAGAGCCTAGTGTGTGAAAAATTGATGAGCATTGCAAAAAATATTTGCAACTGAGGATTTGAGAAACAAGGAAATTTCAACATTGACAACTTGGTCAGTATACAAAAGCAGTACTAGTTTGTTCTTGGTCCGAGCCTTACCATTCTCGAGAATATGAAGATAAATCTCAAATTAAATTTTGTTCATTGAGTTCATCAATTAGTAGTTGTATCACACACAATTGATTAATTTTTAGCTTGTCTGATAGATGAAACAGCTCCACTTGTGGAATCAGGAAAATCTGTGACAGTCAAGCCAGTCCTATTTCATATCACCCTAGGAAAACCTGCCTTCCTGCCTGTCTGCTTCCAGAGTAAGACTTCAGCCACCGAAATAAGGAGTGTAGATGATTACTCATCACCCCACAGATTACCCCACAATCCAAGAGTGAGCCCATATAGCTTTCCACCAAAATAAGTCGATGAATCCTGTAGAAGTACAGCCTGTTCACTAAGAAAAATATTTATATTCTGTTACCTTTACAACACTCCACATCACAACCAAATTCATAACAGCAAACGAAAATTTTCTCCCAGTCAAAAGTCAAAGAAGCATGAGCAGCTTCAACTTTTCAGATACTCAAAATTAGACATTCTACGCAAGCATTTAAAACAAGAAAAAAACATATAGTCAAATCTAACATTACTGTTCTGCTTGCATTTTACATTACCAATCCAACCTTCCAAACAGCATTGATAATGAAATCCAACTACAGTCTTCCCAAATAGAACAACTGCACAGGATACAAGCTCCCAGAACTTGAGGGTTTCATATAAGCACACTACTATAACCTTGAAACAAAAAAACTCAGCAGCTTATTTTAGTTCTGAAATCCTTGACGGCTAGAGCGTTGTGACTGAAGCAAGGGTATCTATATCCAAGAAAACCAAACATTGCAAATGCCATTGCACCTTCCAACGAGTACAGAATAGGAAGCAGAGATTCATAATCTCACCATTCATCAGGAAGTATTCATTGCTTCAGCATGATACGTCTCCAGCTCCTTGTCCAACTCTGCTGCTGATTTCTCAACAAGTTGGTTCCTGCCACGGCCCCACCCTCCACCTTTGCCACGGCCCCACCCTCCACCTTTGCCATGGAAGCCACCCCGCCCACGGCCTCTCCCACAGTAAGCTCCACCTCCATGATCCCCTCTGCTCTCATGAAATGGCAATATAAGCAAGCTCACATAGCATTACAGCTAAATAGGCAGGTTTCAGACAGTCATTCATTTATAGCATCTACATAAGCAACATAATGTATTGCATAGAAGGAAAGCCATACAGGATCCTCAACAACTTGCATGAGATCAATTCAGATCCCCCAATCTACAGATTGTACTATAATGTAGACAAATCATATGTTGCTGCTGTATACTGCTGTATCTTGCTAATAATTACCATACAAGTGAATGCTTGGCTAGTTGACAACCATAAATAACTATGTGATGAATATGATTCCCACCAAATTAAGTCAAGGCTGTCATGAACTAGGCATTTTGACAGTGATGTGTATTATTTCAAGTCAAATCAAATTTCCATTTACAATTACAGGTGGCACATTTCTTGTGGGCCTCTTTTGTCATTGAATTTCAAAAACAATTCAACAAAAAAATAAAATGCAGAAAGAGAGGTTTAAGAGATGGGATTTCCTCAAAACAACATTTGGTTTCACATATATACTCTGGTCCCAAGGACTTGTGTGCCTCAAAAGGATTTAGATAAATTAAGCACATCACAGGAAGTAACAACATCTAATATTTGAACAGCATGCCACAGAAAGAATTAAAAGTTCTGTTCATATTGCTCACCCTGACATGCGCCCAAAGGACCCTGAGCCACCTTGCCCAACTTTTGGCCTGAGAAAAGAGCACCATAAATGTAACTTCACCAAAATATGATCAAGGGAGAATTCTGAATATTAATCATTAAGATACAGATGACTCCAGATTTCACATGGAATTTAAAAACAAATGGGCAATGCAAGACAAATAATTATCATAATCATATGTGCATCAAAAGCATAAACATGACCATAAGGTGAAGATGAACCTAGTGCAAATGAGAAAATGGAGTATTGAAAACTTATTTGGATAATATTTTGGGTATCACATGGATTACAGTTGTAACTCTACTAAATTATCCAAGCTACTTCAAATATTTCAATAATACACCACTATTATCCAATGAAACTCAAGTGCTAGAGGGGAAAACACACATAATATGCTATTTTTGAATAAAAAAGAAAAAGCACACAACAAAACCAAATAAAGAACAAATAAAAAAATTTGTCATATCATTTTCCTGTTATCTATATAGGATAGCAAAATATGGAAGCCACCACAGTTGCATATATACCAAGATATATACATCATTGACAAGTGCCAAGACTTCATCCCAAAGAAGACATTAATCTTATGATATAGTTTCTTTTAGAATAATCCGAGAATGATAAAACCAACTATAAAATAATCATATAATAACCTTTTTTTCATGAACTAATCATACAAGAATCTTGCTACATTGATTCTGCATTTTTCATTTATTAAGAAACGGTATCAGTTTGCAAGGGAAAATCTGCAATCCTAGAACAAACTGGAGAGGAAAATCCAGTCTACAGAAAGGGAGGCTCACATTTTGAAAAAAAAAAAATTGCAACATAGTGATGTCCCACATGCACTTTGGCATTTAAGAGATGACAAATAAAATACTCTCCCTGTAGATTAGCCAAGCTACAGTTATTCAAGAGCATCAGGTCCTTAGGACATGGTTTCTACAAAAAAAATAATAAAGTGCACTAAACGAGGTAATTATTCATTGATAAAAGGGTCTTTACACACAATTTAAGCAGATAAGGGGCTCTACCATTAACTAAATCCATGAAGAAACTCCAAATATAGAGGATAAATCAACACAACTAAGTCTGACATGAACTGTTATCTTTGAATCAAAAGGGAAATAAAAGCCTAAAACCTACAAATGCAAACCATCTCTCCGTGACGCTAGGCCATACTCTCTAACTTCTAAAGGTATAGCTTAATGATTCCACTAGATTCAGCAACAACAAGAAAACTTCTCTCGCACCACAGTGACCACCCAGATACCAAGAGGCAAGTTATTCACCATATCTAAATACTGCACTGCAAGAGCACAAGGTTCCCCTAACCATAAGTGACCACCCAAAGAGCATGAAAGAGCAACAAGAAGGATTAATTAAAACAAACATGAAAAAACAGTTCACAACACAGTGAAAGCAAAAAAATTAAAATGGTTATGCCTTATAAGCGCATGTCAAAAATCCAAAATATTTCGAATTAAGCAAAAGTTAAACAGCTGCAGGAATTCTCAGCATCATTGAATCTGGTAAATGATATAAAAGTGTACAAAGAAAGCAGAAAGCTGCAAAGATTACCTAGAGAAGCAAGAGAAAAAAATCAAATGAAACTAGCATGTCAACAATGTACGTATGCATCAGGTATGCAATCATGTAGTGTTGAACACTTGTGAAAAGGCTAAAGTCTAGAAGCAAGAGAAAATATCAATGACACAAGAAAGATGCATGAAAACATACGACATCACAACTGTCCTCCGCCCTCTTCTGTTGGCTGCACCAACTACATTAACTTGAGCTGAGACAGGCAAGTTGACATTAGGGCCTATCTCTTCTATCTTCATTGATTTTCCATCTAGCTGGGCATTATTATAACGTTTGAAAGCAGCCAAAGCATTGGTTCTTCTTGCATAGACCACCTCAGCAGAACCCTGACAACAATTGAGAAGATGTCAAACTTATGAAAATGAAGAAATTCAAAACTAAGTATATCACCAAAGAGGAGAGAGAAAAACAAAAGACTTTTTGGCCCAGAATGAGAATGAAAATTGACTGCAATGTAATAATTAAAATTGTTTATTAGAGAAATAATAGTACAAACTGTTACCTGTCTACATCTTATGACATTCTTTTAAGTTGCATCGCTAAAAAAGTGGGGTATAACCATATTGGGGGCTATGTAATCAGCGCCTACAAGTGCAACTGGAAGCTGTTGGGGGGTAATAAGTAAGATCTTAAGTTAATTCAGTGCTTAGCACAACAAAAGTGAAAGCCCAGAGTAATTCAAATTTGATATCAGAAATGGGAAAAAAGGTGGTTGGCATGGCTGGATAAATTGAACCAAATACTTGTCCCAAAGAAGGAAAAAAGTGAAGAAAAACCATCAACAAGTAGATCAGTTTCTCATCAGAAAACAATGTTGTCTCTTAGAACTAGGCCGACAACATAACCCATTGCAGAAAAAGTCAGATTCCAACAAATATTCAATTGCTTGTAGTTCCTCTCATGGTTACACTATTCAAAGGGGTTCAGTTGAAAATAACAAAAATTACACCACTGATAACTATTAATAAAAAAGTTTATGATCATTGTAACCTTGTGCTCAATTTGAATATAAAATGATTATGCCTTTTTTTTCTCATTGGAATCACATACGACAGATGTTTGAACTAAGACGTGAACACCGACTCCAGAAGGGGTTGCAAAAAATGGTCCATGTGGCCAACTTCCTCAAGATGACCAGCCTACCACATTTTACATAATTATATCCATATACAAGGAAATTTCCTTCAAATAAGAGCCAGCTCATGTTTATACTTTATAAACTATTAGGCCCCGTTTGTTTTGAGATCAAAATCAGGATCAGCTTGTTTTAGAATTTTTTTTATTATAAAATTAATATTTATTATTTTATACTATTATTAAATTAAATTATTATAAAAAATTAAATAGTTTTTTGAGCTTTAAATTATTGAAGACTTAATTTTGATAAAAAGATATTAGTTTACAAAAGTAGTCCACTAGTCTTGACCTTGACCTTGACCTCCAACCAAATAGTCCCTTAAAGATCAAGAATTCACATGTATTTCATACCTTTCACATTTTACACAATTACAGAGACTCCTTTTGATGCTCTACCCCAATTAAAATACAGAGGAACATTTCCATTAGTGTGATACATGTTTATTAGATTTTTGACATTCATGTCTATATTTTTCTAAATTACTATATAAGTTCACATAACTTCCCACATTGAAATACTTTCTACATGCTTTTTAATGTTTATAATTTCAAACCACATATACAGCAGTTTATGTGCCCGCAAACCACATAAGCTCCACGAAACCCCCAACTGTCTGCATTCACGCATCATATTTTAAAGCATTGATATCAGATGTTAAACAGTTATAGAAATGTTCCAACCAATTTGTGTACAATATGCAATGCTTCAATATTAGCAAAATCCAATATATTTTCCGGTAACAGCTAGATATCAACATTGCATCTAAATTCATGCAATTAAATTAAAATAAAAGCTGTTGATAACATGTCAAAATTTAACCTCATCTGGTTCTGCATTTGAATGTATCAAGAAATACTATCACTTGTATATTTCAGTTATTGATGAAAAGAAACTTACAGTTGGGTGACCATTTCTGTCATAGTGAACTGCACATCGCTTAAGATCACCAACCTCCGAAAACAGCTCCTAAAATGGGCCACAAATCATTTTGGGAAAAAAATACACAGTAAACAAGAGTTTTCACTGCTGAAAAGACAAAGCTATCCATTGTTCCACCAGCCAACCTTAATATCTTCATTGGACACTCCATAATCCAAGTTTGAAATGTACAATTTTGTTCCCACCTCAGCTCCTGTTAACCCAGCAGCTACCATGCTGTCATTAAACAAATCATGACGCCAAACTGTATTCTTCACTCTGTTGACAGTCTGAACAGCGTGGAGAAATAAGTAGCCAGCCCAGGGAATTTCATGTCAGCAGTGATTCAGAAAGAAAGCACATTAACTCCATGCACTCATAGAACAAGATCAGTGAAGTAGCCAATAATCTTGAGAAATGCCTAAGATCTTATTGGAACATAATGAAGTGCAACAGCCACTAGAATTTATGTTCTATTTTGGTGTGGTATTTAAACCTGAAATTGTTTTGCAGATAAAACATGGAGATAACTAACGAAGCAGAGAATTCCATCCATAATTGTAAGCTGAGGATATGCCACAGGTGAAAGCTCCATTTCCAGAAATTACAACCAGATAAGCTCCTCATCAGAAGAATACATGGACTAGCATGAGTAGACCGGCAGTGCCAAAACAGGATTCCTCGAGATTCTCCCATCAGAACCAGCTAAAATGATATGCAGCAGAACATAATACCAAAATTTGCACTTGAGCCTCTTTAAACAGAAAATGTTCAGTATCCTCCCCTTCACTTTTGGAAGCCTAAGGTAATTCAGATTCTTGATCATGCAAAAAACAGCAATAGTTTCGGGCTTGCCTTAGCAATTGTATAAGGAGATGGCCGAGTACTGAACCCAAGGGGCCCTTGACGATGCATACCCCTTGTCCTTGCACCAAAGCTGCTGCCTTGTCCACGACCAAAACCACAACCGCGGCCTTGGCTTCGGCCTCTACCTCTCCCTCTCCCTCTCTCACTTGCATTTCTGCTCTTAGTTGTATCATCCAATGATGTTGCCATTAAACTTGCTGATTTCAAATCTGTTTAATGGTAACAAACCAATGATAACCTGCAATTGAATGGCAAATTTCCTAATTGCATTTCAGACACAGAAGAAAGGGATGGCAAATCCAATTGGGTACATGGCAGATGACAAAATGATTGGAAATTTAAAAGGTTTTTCAAGCATCAAATTTGTCTGAATCAAAACAAGAATGACTTTTCCTAGACTTGAAGAACCGATTACCACAATTCAAATTTCAAAATCAACAGTAAAATATAAATGAAGTTCAAAGAAGCTAACAGAACAGCCATGCCTGCACTTCCATCCACTTGATCAACAATAGGGTATCCAGTCCATCTTTTAGAGTTCCTTTAAAAGCACACCACTTCTAACGCATCAACCAAATAGACTTATCAATCTAAATTTTTCCAATAAAGAAAGAAAAAGCAAGCCCATTGTGCAACCAAAAATATCTGCTGAAGCCCAACAATAACGGTGCATTTGTTTGCCCTAAGTGGCCGAAGTGGGGGATTCAATGGGTTCCTAAAAGTGAAGGATTTTTCAAATTCAATTGTTTGGTTGTGTTTTTTTGAAAGTATAGAGTTTCACAATTTTCCCACTTCCGATATTTGTTTTGGTAAAATTTTTATATATTTCTCGAGTTCCACAAGTTTGATTGTTTGTTGTATTTTGATTTTATGCCGAAATGGAAGTGTGATGACCTTAGGAGATATTACCCCTCATATATAAATTGCATATAATTTATGAATTATATTTGTGTTGAGACTGCAAAATTATTAAAAACCAAAATTTATCATGTGACTGACCAACACACAATTATAAATTATAATGCTATGTTTAAAAATCAAAAATATTTTTTTAATTTATATCTTTTGGGAAAAATTGGCATAATATTAGTTTTTATTAGCCTTTTAAATCCTACAAATTCAAGACTTTGAAGTTAGACAACAACGGCTAAAACTTTAAACATACACACAGTATTTCAAATTTTCAAATTCATGAAATTTGAAATCAAAATTTTAAATTTTCAAGAACTTAAATAGTCTAACAAAACAAACTGCCTAACCTACAAAATCAATAATTTCTTACATCATTCAAAAACTAACTTCTATTGTTTTGTCCGGAAAAAAGCTTCTTTTTCAAATTGAGCTTCCATCAAGTGTTTGGAGGCTCCATTAAAATCAAAGCCCTCAATAATTCTTAAATACTTTCGAAGAGAACTTATCCAATTCACAAAGCCAGAAAAAGAAAACAAATTCACCAAGTAATTAGTCAATAGAAAAGAAAATCAAAACCAATTAAAAAACCAAAAAAGTTGAAAAAAGAAAAAGCTTGAGACCTGTCATTTTGATTTTAATCACAAGAAAGAACTGAACATCATGAAGGGTTGCAGCAAAGCATTTGTTTTGATGTGCGACACATACTCCTCGTGATTCAGGCCCCATGTCGGCGGGGTCAATGCCTCCTTGGCTTGCCAACACTCAACATCCACCAAGAAGGCACTGTAGTACACCCACAACACTGCCTCAAACTTTGCAATCTAAAATCTCAATGACCCTGACAGCACCACTCACACCATCATCTCCACTATCACCTTCTCCGCCAATTCCGATCCTTGCTTGATAGCAATTGATCCTTGCAATTCCCACACATTGAAGGCGCCATACACATAGAGCTCGACAACATTGGCGCCAATGATCACGTAGTCGAGATACGCCTCCACCCTGCCAATCTGCCAGACCTCACTAGTATCGATCTTAGAAACCAGCACACCAATGCATCGGCAAAGATGTCAAAGAAGACCAAGATTGGGGAGGCTTCGTGGATCACCCATGAGGAGGGGTACCACTTGTTGGAGGAGTATATTGCCAAGCAAAAGGCTCTGGGGACAGCAACAAGGATGACAATGTGATAGTAAAAAGAAGGGTTATAGTGTGGAGGAGCGACGACAATGGCCACAGCAATTCCGGGAGAGAAGAACGGAGAACCCTATGCAAAGGCTTGCCAGCAAGATGGAGAATGCTCCAATTCCCCTAACTTCACTCAGGCCCACCAAAAACTAACTTCCAAAAGTAAGTTGGAAAGGGGGGGCTGGGGGGGTGGGTGTGGAGTTCCCCCACTTCTCCGAGTTTGGACCAACCAAACAGCCCAAGTGGGGGAACTGGGCCCATTTTCCCCACTTTTCCCACTTTCCCCACTTCATGGTGCAACCAAACGCACCATAAGTGAAAATTCTCCTCTAAACTACACTATGGGTAATGCAAGAGGATGCCAAAAACCATATAGACCTATCAAATCCAATTTTATTTTTTTGGAAAAAGAAAGCAAACGAAGTCATTGCCTGATTAAAAATATTTAGTGAGCAACTGTTATCCCAGTTACACTACCACTATAGACAAGAAGAATTTGAGTCTTCCAATTTCAATTTAATCCACTTCTTCAAAGAAATGGACCAGCTAGGATGGCTTCAATCAGGAATTATGACACTTAGCATAAGGTACATATTGGACATAGAAAACCATAAATCCTAGACTACATAACAAAGCCTTTGCTGGCCAAGCAATATGTTTACAGTAGCAGCTTTGAGCCTTTACTGGCCGAGCAATATTTTTTCAGCAGCAGCTTTAAGTTGCATAAACATCAGATTGAGTAGCTTCCAAAGCAAAGCAATTGCTGTATTGCTGGATTCAAGTGCAAAATGTTTCTATAAATTGAAAGCGAATCATCAACAGATTTAACACCTATACTATGTTGGGTTGTCCACATAACATAGTGTGCATGGTTCTCCACAGATGTTGGAAACAATGATTGATGTGATTCCAACATGTTTAATTGAACATGAAAGACAATAAAATATGATTTAGATCAGAAATATTCAAGTTTAGGTCCACATAATATTTGCTTGGAAAGTATTCCCTCTAAAACCATCAAGTGTTTAATGTTTCATTATAAGGTACAAACAAGTCAAAAAATGCACCAACACAAATATATTGTGATATTTCAAGCACCTAGATGAACATAAAACAGGGAATATACCGCGTTCGACTAGAAATTGCTTATTTGGATCACAAAAAACTACGTTAAAAACTCAATATCCTCTCAGATGGCAATAAAAGGTAATTCTCACGAAGATGAAGCCACACATAAATCATTATTTATATCGCCAGCACTTGACCAAGAAAAGTATCGACCAAAATGTTATCACAATTTCCACCTATGGCCAATAGAAAGACTAACCACTGCCATTCTTATTCCAAAATCTCACAAAAGAAAATATGACTTGGACGTGTTCCAGATTGTCCTGCGACCTAACCAACTCAACACCTTGTTTTTAGTATCCCTACTGATGAGCCCTAAGGAAAGCATACATACCAGGAAAGCAAGCCAAAATAAAAAAGAACAAGCTTTGTTTTCCCTTCGATTTTGTACTTCGGAAGGGCAACACACAAACTATCATCCCATCCATGACTCCTTCTTCCCTCTAAAACTAACACAAATCACTACCAACAAAAAGCACATCAATTTTACTGCCAGAAAAAACTCAATATCGCAAACAGACTGTTAAAATATATTTCAGAATTCAAGCCAGAAGCCAGAAAAAGAAAAGTACCCAAAAAGACAGCAGGTGCGGCTGTTCCGGGAGGATTTCGCAGAGAAGGCAGCGAGAATTCAAGGTCTGGAATCCGAGGAGCTCCCGACCTCTAGGACTTAGTCGAAAGCAGCGAGGGAGAGGATTTGCCCAGGGGATGATGAAATTAAGGCAGGAATTCAGCTCCAAATGCTTCTTCGAGGCGGAATTCGGGAAGGGGGTGGAGGGGGGTTGGGCGGGGGGCAGGGCACGGGACTCGGGGAGGCTTAAA
The DNA here is from genome assembly GCA_005019695.1 of Trichopus zeylanicus subsp. travancoricus. NCBI lineage: Eukaryota > Viridiplantae > Streptophyta > Magnoliopsida > Dioscoreales > Dioscoreaceae > Trichopus > Trichopus zeylanicus. The sequence goes on from RXID01014313.1 coordinate 167,930, forward strand.
CCCTAGAGGCTAGTATTGGGTGTGGAGAAAACTTTCGTGGGCCAATAGCGTGTTATATTCGTTGCGGGTCGGAGGGTCTGAGGACTCCGATACGTGCGGTCGGTCCGTTTGGTTAACATTAGTTAATTATTTTTATAATTTAATATTTTTTTAATAATTTAATTTAATAATAATATAAAATAATTGATGTTAATTTTTTAATAAAAAATATTTGATCAGGCTAATTTTTTATTAACCTATTATTAAATGATAGCTTATTCCCTATATTAGTAACTGTGAGTAAAATCAACAAATTATGTCATTATGTAATTTATAAAATTGGAATTAAATTTAATTTTTAAAAATTTTAAAATTAAGTTTAGGTTGAGAAGTCAATTTCTGATTTTAAGTTTAAATTGATTCTAAATGATTTTAAACTAATTTTAAAATTATTACAAAAATTTATTAAATTAGTAATTTTTAATTTTATATTTTATATTATAATATTTTAAAATTTAATATAATTTATACAATATTTTTTTATCATATTGATTAAGAGTACGAGCTTAGTATGAAATTAAGGAAAAGATTAAAAAATTATATATAAAAATTTAATTTTTAATATGTATGTAATGTATACTTTTATATATTTATATAAAAATGGTATGATGATATATCAAATCAAATTGAGTAAAAATGTTAGAGTGGCACCCTAAAATCAAGTCATTATTATTAGGGGTGTGCACTATTCGGTTTTAACCAAACCGAACCGACCGACCGAAACCGAATAACCCATTCGGTTCGGTTTATTCGGTTCGGTTTCGGTTTTGTAAAAAAAAAAAATTTAAAATTTCGGTTCGGTTTCGGTTTCTGATTTTCGAAAACCGTAAAAACCGAACCGAACCGAATTATATATATATATCTATATACTGCGGTTTTGGTTTTGGTTTTGGTCTAATCGGCTCGAACAGACCGGACCGCCTATATAATCTCTGTTTTCAGCAGAGCGGTTCGGACGCCTGCTGTTCTCGCTCTCGCCTCTCTCGCTCTCGCTGCTGTGGACCTGCGGTGCTGCGCCTTCATCCCTCCAGCTTTCGTCCACCCCCGGACGCCCCTGGCCCTCCTCCTCTGAGGACTGAGGCTCTGAGTCCCGACGCGGCGACGCCTCTTTCTCTGATCGACGCTCTGAGTTTCAATCTCTCATTTTTCTACGAGTCTACGACGGATTAAGCTGCAAGGTGAGGGTATTTAAGGTTGATTTTTTGTGAAATTAAATTAGGGTTTTTTGATTTCATACGATTTTATTGTTAATCCTTTCATCCACGGTCCACCCCCAGACGGGCTGGACCACCCCCCTCCTCCTCTCCTCTGAGGCTCTGACTCTCAGTCCCAACCCCTCAATATCTCTCTGGTCGCGCTCTGAGCTTCAATCTCTCATTTTTCTATAACGGATTAAGCTGCAAGTTGAGAGTATTTCGGAAATTATGAAGTTTAGGGTTGATTTTTTGTGAAATTAAATTAGGGTTTTGTGAAATTAGGGTTCTACAACGGCATCATCGGGATCAAATTGCAAGGTTAGGGTTGAATTTTGTGAAATTAAATTAGGGTTTTTGATTTCATACAATTTAATATGTAATTCTGTATTTTTCTATTGACAGATGTTGAACCAGGATGACAGTCAGCAGCTTTCAAGCACAAATCCAGTTATTCCAAGTCCAATGCCAATTTCTGCCTCGCAGGAAAGTTCTGCGCCTATGGCTATCGAAGTTGCAAATGAGGGCAATGTATCTACGTCTACGTGCAGTACAAAGCCTCCAATGCTGAGGAAAAGAATGGCAGCACGATCAGCTGTATGGGAGCATTACACAAAGTTCACAGACCCGGGCAAGTCAACCAAAGCCAAATGCAACTACTGTGGTAATGAATTCTTGTGTGATTCAAAGAAAAATGGTACTTCTTCTCTTAGACATCACATGAATCAGTGCAAGCGATATCCATATAATGTTGATACACATCAAACACAAATTGCTATGCAACCTATTCAGAAAGAAGTAGCAAATGAGCCTGTGCTAACAAGCTGGAAGTTTGATCAAGAAAAAATTAGAAAAGCACTGGCACACATGATTGTTGTAGATGAACTGCCTTTTAGCTTTGTGCAACATGAAGGCTTTCAATACTTTATGTCTCAAGCTTGTCCTAGATTTCGAATGCCTTCACGTTGGACTATGACTAGAGACTGTTTTCAACTCTACCATGATGAAAAGGTAAAGTTGAAACAGTATTTCAGAGAGTCCAAACAGAGAGTTTGTTTGACCACTGATACTTGGACCTCAATTCAAAACATAAACTATATGTGTATCACAGCACATTATATTGATATTGATTGGAACTTGAAGAAAAAGCTTTTGAATTTTTGCAAGATTACAAGTCATAAGGGTGAAGTTATAGGAAAACTAATTGAAAAATGCCTCTCTGAATGGGGAATTGATAGTGTTTTGACTGTTACTGTTGATAATGCCTCTTCAAATGATACTGCTATTTCCTATTTGAAGAAAAAATTTTTGAATTGGGGCACTTGTTTGGCACAAGAAAAATATATTCATATGCGTTGCATAGCACATATCATTAATCTTGTGGTGAAAGATGGTTTGAAAGAGATGGCAGATTCCATTGCTCGGGTTAGATCTGCTGTTAAATATGTGAGATATTCTCCAGCAAGATGGCAGAGGTTCAAAGAATGTGTGGAAATTGAAAAAATTGAAAGTAGGAAATGTCTTTGTTTGGATGTATCCACAAGGTGGAATTCCACCTATATGATGCTTGAAGCAGCTCAAACTTTTGAGAGGGCTTTTGAAAAATTTGAAAAGGAAGATAGCAATTTCCATCATGAGCTTAATGATGAAGATGGAACTCCTCTGTCTTTTGACTGGCAGAATGTCAGGCGACTTATTACATTCTTAGAGCATTTCTATGAGTTGACTCTTAGAGTTTCTGGCTCTATGTATGTTACAAGTAATTTATTTTTTGATGAAATTTGTCAAGTTAACCTTCTTTTGAATCTGTGGAAGGTCAGCGGTGATACAAAAATCCAAGAAATGGCTGCTGTGATGAAAGACAAATATGACAAGTATTGGGGTGAGCCAGAGAAGATTAATATGCTTCTCTTTGTTCCTGTTGTCTTTGATCCAAGACGCAAGTTAGAATATGTTGAGTTTGGAGTTGAAAAAATGTATGAAGGTGAAAGAGGTGTTATGATGAGGAGAAGGTTGCGTGAAGTTGTATATGATTTGTTCAGAGAGTACAGAATGCGACTACAGCTGGGAGGAATGCCATCTGGTGAAGGATCAAGTATGCGAAAGCAATCAGGTAAGTACATCTTAAGCAGTCTATTTGCTGAGCATAGGAAAAGTTTCATGGGTGATGAAATGAAGTCTGAGATAGACAAGTATTTATCAGAGGATCTTGAAAAAAATGAGCCAAACTTTGATGTTCTGGGCTTCTGGAAAGTGAATAGCTGCAGATTTCCTATTTTGTCACACATGGCTCGTGATATGTTAGCTATACCTATCTCTACAGTGGCCTCTGAATCAGCTTTTAGTACAGGAGGGTGCGTACTTGATCGTTTTCGTAGCTCTTTGACTCCTACACTAGTACAAGCTCTTATTTGCACTCAAGATTGGATTAAAAATTCAAAAACAGAAATCAATGTTGAGGAAAGTTTGGAAGAACTTGAAAAGATTCAAGAGGGTAAGATTTGCATTGCTAATATTTTTATTATTGTATTGTATATTTCTTTATTATGATCAGATAATCATTGATTGATTTTTTTATTTCAGAGTTGATAAAAATGAAATTGGATGTCGCAACCGTTGAATTTTGAAAAGTCATCTTAAGGTTTGAATATGTTTACTTATTTTTTATGCATTTCTGTTCATGTTCCTAACTTTCTATGGTCATCTCTTACAAATTCATTCTTATATATCCTTATCATTCATGTGCATCGCAGCATCAGTGCATGTGTGAAGTTATAATCTTACTGTCCTTAGTTTCTTACCCAGATACCTACTCACCTGATATTTTCTTAATTGCTTTTACTGTGATGATATTTTACTATGTTTTTTAGGTTCAACAGTATGATCCAACTATCGAGGGACAGGTATATATCCAACTATTATTTTGCAGGAGCAGCCAAGCAGGTTGATGCCTGAGGGGAGACATCTTCGTTTTTGATGATGCATTAAAGCCATCTGAGCCTCTTGAATTTTTGCTTTTATTTGAGGTTTTTTTGGTCTTTGGTGTTTTGATGCGGAGGTGTTCCAATGGTCCCCTACTCTGGTTCGGTTCGGTTCGGTTCGGTTTTAACCGAATGCACACCCCTACTTGTAGCAAGGGCATGGTTGTTTGGATGGCCTGTGAAGGCAACCACTACCTACCATTCGCTCACGGGGACAGCCAGAGAGGGAATATGACAGTATGACCCTCTTGGAATTGTTTTATGGTTTTTTTAATGATATTTGTTGAATTTTTCATAAGCTGTTTGAGACGATGAAGATGTTGAATCATTGGCTTATTGCCATATGCTATGCTCGCATATGGGCAAGTGACTGATTAGACGATTTTCTCATTCTTTGGCTTCACCCTAGTAATGTTATGTTGCTTGGAAGTTGGAACTTCTGGTTCTGGGCCTTCTGAGTTCTGGCTTCTGTTTTGTTACTTCTGTACACAGGACTACAGGAGATTTCTCAAGCTTTTTTCTTAATGGATCATTTGACATGATATAATCCTTCAAAGTTAAAATGCTAACTGATTACTAAATTGATCATATTTATTTTGAACCACATAATTACTGTTATTTATTCTGAATCACATAATTACAGTTGATCATATTTATTCTAAACCACATAACTGTTGAAGTGTTCTGCAGTAGTGCAGCTTGCCAGCTTCTGATACTATACAATATACATGCTCCTGCTGCTGTGCTGCTCCTGCTGCTCTGCTGACTGCTGCTTCTGCGACTTGAAGTCTTGAACTGTCTTGTTACATGAATTTGAGCTGTTGAAGTGTTTTGCAGCTTGCCCGCTTTTGCTAGACTGATAGTCTGCAACTATACATTGTCCTGCTGTTACTGCTCAGCCTTCTCCTAGCCTCCTGCTGTGCTGCTCCTGGCTCCTGCTGTGTTGCTCCTGCTGCTGCTGTGTTGCTCCTACTGTGTTGCTCCTGCTGTGTTGTTGTTGTTGCTGCTGCTCCTAGCCTCCTGCTTCTCCTACTGTGTTGCTCACTTGCTCCTGCTGTGTTGCTCCTAGGGGTGCTGCTCCTAGCCTCCTGCTGCTCCTGCTATGTTGCTCCTGCTCCTGCTGTTGCTACTGCTGCTCCTGCTGCTCCTGCTCCTAGCCTCCTGCTGTGTTGCTGCTGCTGTGTTGCTCCTGCTGTGTTGTTGTTGCTGCTGCTGCTCCTGCTGTGTTGCTCACTTGCTCCTGCTGTGTTGCTCCTGCTGCTGCTGCTCCTAGCCTCCTGCTGTATTGCTCCTGCTCCTACTGCTCCTGCTGCTCTTAGCCTCCTGCTGTGTTGCTCCTGCTGTGTTGCTCCTGCTGTGTTGTTGTTGTTGCTGCTGCTCCTGCTGTGTTGCTCCTAGGGGTGCTGCTCCTAGCCTCCTGCTGCTCCTGCTGCTGATGCTCATGCTGCTGCTGCTCCTAGCCTCCTGCTGTGTTGCTCCTGCTGTGTTGTTGTTGTTGCTGCTGCTCCTGCTGTGTTGCTCACTTGCTCCTGCTATATTGCTCCTGCTGGCTGCGGCTGCTGCTGCTGCTCC
>RXID01014314.1:0-11530 GCA_005019695.1 Trichopus zeylanicus subsp. travancoricus
TTTCCCAAGTGCAATTGTATTGGCAGAAAAAAAATATTCTGAACACATCCTAAAACAAACTTCTCAAACCAAGACCATGTTTGTTCCAAAGTTTTAAGTTTTGGAAATGGTTTCAGCACCTAAAGAAACTAGTACATTTTAGTCATTTAGTTGTATTGATCGAAATTATTTCTATTTCGATTTCGGCTAAAATATTTTCTTTATTTATTAATTATATGTTGATTAAAGTTTGACTATATTTTGGACTTCAAATAAAAAATATAATAATTTTTTTACAAATTAGAAAAATAAAAATTATAAAATAATTAATAACTAATCTTACCATAATATTAAATACTATTTTAATTAATTTTAATAGTTAATTAAAATATCTACATAATTTTTTTCTATTAAAGAAATTATTCAACTCCTCTAGTAATAGTATTTTTGCACTAAAGATCCATCCTACAACTCGAAGAGTAAACATGAAGACCTCCTTCTAAAGACTTGACTAGCTCATGTTTCTTGATCTTCTAATAGTTACCCAATCTTTGTATAGAATTTGATCAATGAGTTGTAAATAATATTGTTCCAAAGTAAAACTTGGATTTTTCGTTGAATCATCATATCTCATAGCATCATCTACAGTACTATATCAACAAGTGTACTCACCAACCTTCACAAATTTAGCCATCACCGTAAAATAAGGAATGACTTAATTATTAAAGCAATCTCCCGCATTTTCTTGATATGGGACAAAATTTTATGATAAGGTTTGCATGTAAACATGTATCGTGTGAAAGGATACACTTCTTCTATATGCTATTAAATTATTCACTAGTTTTGTCATATTTTTTACCAGTCCTTTTTTTGTCATATCAGTTGGTTATGTTTCCCTAGTGCATTTGTATTGGCAGAAAAAAAATTATTCTGAACTCATCCTAAATCAAAATTCTCAAACCAAGACCATGTTTGTTCCAAAGTTTTAAGTTTTGGAAATGGTTTCAGCACCTAAAGAAACTAGTACATTTTAGTCATTCAGTTGTATTGATCGAAATTATTTCTATTTCGATTTCGGCTAAAATATTTTCTTTATTTAATAATTATATGTTGATTAAAGTTTGACTATATTTTCGACTTCAAATAAAAATATAACAAATTTTTTGAAAATTAGAAAAATAACAAATTATAAAATAATTAATAACTATTCTTACCATAATATTAAATACTATTTTAATTAATTTTAATAGTTAATTAAAACATCTACATAATTTTTTTGTATTAAAGAAATTATTCAACTCCTCTAGTTATAGTAATTTTGCACTAAAGATCCATCATACAACTCGAAGAGTAAACATGAAGACCTCCTTCTAAAGACTTGACTAGCTCATGTTTCTTGATCTTCTATTAGGTACCCAATCTTTGTATAGAATTTGATCAATGAGTTGTAAATAATATTGTTCCAAAGTAAAACTTGGATTTTTCGTTGACTCATCATATCTCATAGCATCATCTACAGTACTATCTCAACAAGTGTACTCACCAACCTTCACAAATTCAGCCACACCGTCAAATAGGAATGCCTTAATTCTTAAAGAATCTCCGGCATTGTCTGGACAGGGGACCAAAAGTTGAGGAGCAGGGGTGCAAGGTTAACAAGGAGGGGTGAAAGGAGACACTTCTTCCTATATGCCTATTAAATTATTCACAAAGTTGTCAGATTTGTTACCAGTCCGTTTTGGGTCATCGCAAGGGGGGTATGGTTTTCCCAAGTGCAATTGTATTGGCAGAAAAAAAATATTCTGAACTCATCCTAAATCAAACTTCAAACCAAGACCATGTTTGTGTCCAAAGTTTTAAGTTTTGAAATGGTTTCAAGCAACCTAAGAAACTAGTACAATTTAGTTCATTCAGTTGTATTGATCGAAATTATTTCTATTTCGATTTCGGCTAATATATTTTCTTTATTTCTTAATTATATGTTGATTAAAGTTTGACTATATTTTGGGCTTCAAATAAAAAACATAATAAATTTTTTCAAAATTAGAAAAATAAAAAATTATAAAATAATTAATAACTAATCTTACCATAATATTAAATACTATTTTAATTAATTTTAATAGTTAATTAAAACATCTACATAATTTTTTTGTATTAAAGAAATTATTCAACTCCTCTAGTTATAGTATTTTTGCACTAAAGATCCATCCTACAACTCGAAGAGTAAACATGAAGACCTCCTTCTAAAGACTTGACTAGCTCATGTTTCTTGATCTTCTAATAGTTACCCAATCTTTGTATAGAATTTGATCAATGAGTTGTAAATAATATTGTTCCAAAGTAAAACTTGGATTTTTCGTTGAATCATCATATCTCATAGCATCATCTTCAGTACTATCTCAACAAGTGTACTCACCAACCTTCACAAATTTAGCCATCACCGTAAAATAAGGAATGACTTAATAATTAAAGCAATCTCCGGCATTTTCTTGACATGGGACAAAATTTTATGATAAGGTTTGCATGTAAACAGGTATCGTGTGAAAGGATAGACTTCTTCTATATGGCTATTAATTTTCAATAGTTTTGGTCATATTTGGTTACCAGTCAGTCCCTTGTTTTGTCATGATCAGTTGGTTATGTTTTTCCTTCCCAAGTGCAATTTGTAATTGGCAGAAAAAAATTATTCTGAACATCATCCTAGAATCAAAAATTCTCAAACCAAGACCATGTTTGTTCCAAAGTTTTAAGTTTTGGAAATGGGTTCAGCACCTAAAGAAACTAGTACATTTTAGTCATTCAGTTGTATTGATCGAAATTATTTCTATTTCGATTTCGGCTAAAATATTTTCTTTATTTCTTAATTATATGTTGATTAAAGTTTGACTATATTTTGGACTTCAAATAAAAAATATAATATATTTTTTGAAAATTAGAAAAATAAAAAATTATAAAATAATTAATAACTAATCTTATCATAATATTAAATACTATTTTAATTAATTTTAATAGTTAATTAAAACATCTACATAATTTTTTCGTATTAAAGAAATTATTCAACTCCTCGAGTTATAGTATTTTTGCACTAAAGATCCATCATACAACTCGAAGAGTAAACATGAAGACCTCCTTCGAAAGACTTGACTAGCTCATGTTTCTTCATCTTCTAATAGGTACCCAATCTTTGTATAGAATTTGATCAATGAGTTGCAAATAATATTGTTAAAAAGTAAAACTTGGATTTTTCGTTGAATCATCATATCTCATAGCATCATCTACAGTACTATCTCAACAAGTGTACTCACCAACCTTCACAAATTTAGCCATCACCGTAAAATAAGGAATGACTTAATTATTAAAGCAATCTCCGGCATTTTCATGACATGGGACAAAATTTTATGATAAGGTTTGCTTGTAAACACGTATCGTGTGAAAGGATAGACTTCTTCTATATGCTATTAAATTATTCACTAGTTTTGTCATATTTGTTACTAGTCCTTTTTTTGTCATATCAGTTGGTTATGTTTCCCAAGTGCAATTGTATTGGCAGATAAAAGAATAGGCCTGAACTCATCCGAAATCAAACTCTCAAACAAACCATGTTTTGTTCCAAAGTTTTAAGTTTTGGAAATGTTTCCAGACCTAAAGAAACTAGTACATTTTTATCATTCATTTGTATTGATCGAAATTATTTCTATTTCGATTTCGGCTAATATATTTTCTTTATTTCTTAATTATATGTTGATTAAAGTTTGACTATATTTTGGACTTCAAATAAAAAATATAATAAATTTTTTCAAAATTAGAAAAAAAAAAAATTATAAAATAATTAATAACTAATCTTACCATAATATTAAATACTATTTTAATTAATTTTAATAGTTAATTAAAACATCTACATAATTTTTTTGTATTAAAGAAATTATTCAACTTCTCTTGTGATAGTATTTTTGCACTAAGAGCATCCTACACTCGAAGAGTAAACATGAAGGACCTCCTTCTAAAGACTTGAAGCTCTGTTTCCGTGATCTCTAAGAGTACCCAATCGCGTTGTATAGAATTTGATCAATGAGTTTAATAATATTGTTCCAAAGTAAACTTGGATTTTTCGTTGAATCATCAGATCTCATAGCATCATCTACAGTACTATTCTCACAAGTGTACTCACGCAACCTTCACAAATTGCCATCACCGGAAAATAAGGAATGACTTAATTATTAAAGCAATCTCCGGCATTTTCATGACATGGGACAAAATTTTATGATAAGGTTTGCATGTAAACAGGTATCGTGTGAAAGGATAGACTTCTTCTATATGCTATTAAATTATTCACTAGTTTTGTCATATTTGTTACTAGTCCTTTTTTTGTCATATCAGTTGGTTATGTTTCCCAAGTGCAATTGTATTGCCAGAAAAAAAATATTCTGAACTCATCCTAAATCAAACTTCTCAAACCAAGACCATGTTTGTTCCAAAGTTTTAAGTTTTGGAAATGGTTTCAGCACCTAAAGAAACTAGTACATTTTAGTCATTCAGTTGTATTGATCGAAATTATTTCTATTTCGATTTCGGCTAATATATTTTCTTTATTTCTTAATTATATGTTGATTAAAGTTTGACTATATTTTGGACTTCAAATAAAAAATATAATAAATTTTTTCAAAATTAGAAAAATAAAAAATTATAAAATAATTAATAACTAATCTTACCATAATATTAAATACTATTTTAATTAATTTTAATAGTTAATTAAAACATCTACATTATTTTTTCGTATTAAAGAAATTATTCAACTCCTCGACTTATAGTATTTTTGCACTAAAGATCCATCATACAACTCGAAGGGTAAACATGAAGACCTCCTTCGAAAGACTTGACTAGCTCATGTTTCTTGATCTTCTAATAGGTACCCAATCTTTGTATAGAATTTGATCAATGAGTTGCAAATAATATTGTTCCAAAGTGAAACTTGGATTTTTCGTTGAATCATCATATCTCATAGCATCATCTACAGTACTATCTCAACAAGTGTACTCACCAACCTTCACAAATTTAGCCATCACCGTAAAATAAGGGAATGACTTAATTATAAAGCAATCTCCGGGCCTTTTCATGACATTGGGACAAAAATTTATGATACGGTTTGCCTGTAAAACACGTATCGGTTGAAAGGAAAAGGATTAGACTCTTCTATATGATATTATTATTCACTAGTTTGTCATATTTTGTACTCGTCCTTTTTTTGTCATATCAGTTTGGTTAGTTTCCCAAGTGCACTTGTATTGGCAGATAAAAAATATTGCTGCACTCATCCTAAATCAAACTTCTCAACCAAAGACCCTGTTGTTCAAAGTTTTAAGTTTTGGAAATGGTGTCAGCACCTAAATGAAACTAGTACATTTTTAGTCCATTCAGTTGTATTGATCGAATTCTTTCTATTTCGATTTCGGCTAAAATATTTTCTTTATTTCTTAATTATATGTTGATTAAAGTTTGACTATATTTTGGACTTCAAATAAAAAATATAATGAATTTTTTCAAAATTAGAAAAATAAAAAATTATAAAATAATTAATAACTAATCTTACCATAATATTAAATACTATTTTAATTAATTTTAATAGTTAATTAAAACATCTACATAATTTTTCTGTATTAAAGAAATTATTCAACTCCTCTAGTTATAGTATTTTTGCACTAAAGATCCATCCTACAACTCGAAGAGTAAACATGAACACCTCCTTCTAAAGACTTGACTAGCTCATGTTTCTTGATCTTCTAATAGGTACCCAATCTTTGTATAGAATTTGATCAATGAGTTGTAAATAATATTGTTCCAAAGTAAAACTTGGATTTTTCGTTGAATCCTCATATCTCATAGCATCATCTACAGTACAATCTCAACAAGTGTACTCACCAACCTTCACAAATTTAGCCATCACCGTAAAATAAGGAATGACTTAATTATTAAAGCAATCTTCGGCATTTTCTTGACATGGGACAAAAGTTTATGATAAGGTTTGCATGTAAACATGTATCGTGTGAAAGGATACACTTCTTCTATATGCTATTAAATTATTCAATAGTTTTGTCATATTTGTACCAGTCCTTTTTTTGTCATATCACGTTGGTATGTTTTCCCAAGTGCATTTGTATTGGCAGAAAAAAAATTATTCTGAACTCATCCTAAATCAAACTTCTCAAACCAAGACCATGTTTGTTCCAAAGTTTTAAGTTTTGGAAATGGTTTCAGCACCTAAATAAACTAGTACATTTTAGTCATTCAGTTGTATTGATCGAAATTATTTCTATTTCCATTTCCGCTAATATATTTTCTTTATTTATTAATTATATATTGATTAAAGTTTGACTATATTTTGGACTTCAAATGAAAAATATAATAAATTTTTGAAAATTAGAAAAATAAAAAATTATAAAATAATTAATAACTAATCTTACCATAATATTAAATACTATTTTAATTAATTTTAATAGTTAATTAAAACATCTACATAATTTTTTTGTATTAAAGAAATTATTCAACTCCTCTAGTTATAGTATTTTTGCACTAAAGATCCATCATACAACTCGAAGAGTAAACATGAAGACCTCCTTCGAAAGACTTGACTAGCTCATGTTTCTTGATCTTCTAATAGGTACCCAATATTTGTATAGAATTTGATCAATGAGTTGGAAATAATATTGTTCCAAAGTAAAACTTGGATTTTTCGTTGAATCATCATATCTCATAGCATCATCTACAGTACTATCTCAACAAGTGTACTCACCAACCTTCACAAATTTAGCCCTCACCGTAAAATAAGGAATGACTTAATTATTAAAGCAATCTCCGGCATTTTCATGACATGGGACAAAATTTTATGATAAGGTTTGCTTGTAAACACGTATCGTGTGAAAGGATAGACTTCTTCTATATATGCTATTTAAATTATCACTAGTTTTGTCAGATTTGTACAGTCCTTTTTTTGTCATATCAGTTGGTTATGTTTCCCAAGTGCCTTTGTATTGGCAGAAAAAAAATTATTCTGAACTCATCCTAAATCAAACTTCTCAAACCAAGACCATGTTTGTTCCAAAGTTTTAAGTTTTGGAAATGGTTTCAGCACCTAAAGAAACTAGTACATTTTAGTCATTCAGTTGTATTGATCGAAATTATTTCTATTTTGATTTCGGCTAAAATATTTTCTTTATTTATTAATTATATGTTGATTAAAGTTTGACTATATTTTGGAATTCAAATAAAAAATATAATATATTTTTTGAAAATTAGAAAAATAAAAAATTATAAAATAATTAATAACTAATCTTACCATAATATTAAATACTATTTTAATTAATTTTAATAGTTAATTAAAACATCTACATAATTTTTTCGTATTAAAGAAATTATTCAACTCCTCGAGTTATAGTATTTTTGCACTAAAGATCCATCCTACAACTCGAAGAGTAAACATGAAGACCTCCTTCGAAAGACTTGACTAGCTCATGTTTCTTGATCTTCTAATAGGTACCCAATCTTTGTATAGAATTTGATCAATGAGTTGCAAATAATATTGTTCCAAAGTAAAACTTGGATTTTTCGTTGAATCATCATATCTCATAGCATCATCTACAGTACTATCTCAACAAGTGTACTCACCAACCTTTACAAATTTAGCCATCACCGTAAAATAAGGAATGACTTAATTATTAAAGCAATCTCCGGCATTTTCATGACATGGGACAAAATTTTATGATAAGGTTTGCATGTAAACATGTATCGTGTGAAAGGATTCACTTCTTCTATAAGCTATTAAATTATTCACTAGTTTTGTCATATTTTTTACCAGTCCTTTTTTTGTCATATCAGTTGGTTATGTTTCCCAAGTGCAATTGTATTGGCAGAAAAAAAAATATTCTGAACTCATCCTAAATCAAACTTCTCAAACCAAGACCATGTTTGTTCCAAAGTTTTAAGTTTTGGAAATGGTTTCAGCACCTAAAGAAACTAGTACATTTTAGTCATTCAGTTGTATTGATCGAAATTATTTCTATTTCGATTTGGGCTAAAATATTTTCTTTATTTCTTAATTATATGTTGATTAAAGTTTGACTATATTTTGGACTTCAAATAAAAAATATAATATATTTTTTGAAAATTAGAGAAATAAAAAATTATAAAATAATTAATAACTAATCTTACCATAATATTAAATACTATTTTAATTAATTTTAATAGTTAATTAAAACATCTACATAATTTTTTCATATTAAAGAAATTATTCAACTCCTCGAGTTATAGTATTTTTGCACTAAAGATCCATCATACAACTCGAAGAGTAAACATGAAGACCTCCTTCTAAAGACTTGACTAGCTCATGTTTCTTGATCTTCTAATAGGTACCCAATCTTTGTATAGAATTTGATCAATGAGTTGCAAATAATATTGTTCCAATGTGAAACTTGGATTTTTCGTTGAATCATCATATCTCATAGCATCATCTACAGTACTATCTCAACAAGTGTACTCACCAACCTTCACAAATTTAGCCATCACCGTAAAATAAGGAATGACTTAATTATTAAAGCAATCTCCGGCATTTTCATGACATGGGACAAAATTTTATGATAAGGTTTGCATGTAAACACGTATCGTGTGAAAGGATACACTTCTTCTATGTGCTATTAAATTATTCACTAGTTTTGTCAAATTTGTTACCAGTCCTTTTTTTTGTCATATCAGTTGGTTATGTTTCCCAAGTGCAATTGTATTGGCAGAAAAAAAAATATTCTGAGCTCATCCTAAATCAAACTTCTCAAACCAAGACCATGTCTGTTCCAAAGTTTAAAGTTTTGGAAATGGCTTCAGCACCTAAAGAAACTAGTACATTTTAGTCATTCTGTTGTATTGATCGAAATTATTTCTATTTCGATTTCGGCTAAAATATTTTCTTTATTTATTAATTATATGTTGATTAAAGTTTGACTATATTTTGGACTTCAAATAAAAAATATAATAAATTTTTTCAAAATTAGAAAAATAAAAAATTATAAAATAATTAATAACTAATCTTACCATAATATTAAATACTATTTTCGTTAATTTTAATAGTTAATTAAAACATCTACATAATTTTTTCGTATTAAAGAAATTATTCAACTCCTCGAGTTATAGTATTTTTGCACTAAAGATCCATCATACAACTCGAAGAGTAAACATGAAGACCTCCTTCGAAAGACTTGACTAGCTCATGTTTCTTGATCTTCTAATAGGTACCCAATCTTTGTATAGAATTTGATCAATGAGTTGCAAATAATATTGTTAAAAAGTAAAACTTGGATTTTTCGTTGAATCATCATATCTCATAGCATCATCTACAGTACTATCTCAACAAGTGTATTCACCAACCTTCACAAATTTAGCCATCACCGTAAAATAAGGAATGACTTAATTATTAAAGCAATCTCCGGCATTTTCATGACATGGGACAAAATCTTATGATAAGGTTTGCATGTAAACACGTATCGTGTGAAAGGATAGACTTCTTCTATATGCTATTAAATTATTCACTAGTTTTGTCATATTTGTTACTAGTCCTTTTTTTGTCATATCAGTTGGTTATGTTTTCCAAGTGCAATTGTATTGGCAGAAAAAAAATTATTCTGAACTCATCCTAAATCAAACTTCTCAAACCAAGACCATGTTTGTTCCAAAGTTTTAAGTTTTGGAAATGGTTTCAGCACCTAAAGCAACTAGTACATTTTATTCATTCAGTTGTATTGATCGAAATTATTCTTTTTTTCGTTTTGGCTAATATATTTTCTTTATTTCTTAATTATATGTTGATTAAAGTTTGACTATATTTTGGACTTCAAATAAAAAATATAATAAATTTTTTCAAAATTAGAAAAATAAAAAATTATAAAATAATTAATAACTAATCTTACCATCATATTAAATACTATTTTAATTAATTTTAATAGTTAATTAAAATATCTACATAATTTTTTTGTATTAAAGAAATTATTCAACTTCTCTAGTGATAGTATTTTTGCACTAAAGATCCATCCTACAACTCGACGAGTAAAACCTGACGACCTCTTCTACAGACTGACTAGCTCATGTTTCTTGATTTCTACATAGGTACCCCCAATCTTTGGTATAGACTTTGTCAATGAGTTGTAAATAATATTGTCCAAAGTTAAAAACTTGGATTTTTCGTTGAATCACATATCTCATAGCATATCTACAGTACTATCTCAAACAAGTGTATCACCAACCTTCCACAAATTTAGCTCATTCACCGTTTCGCTTAAATAAGGAATGACTAATTATATAAAGCAATCTCCGCATTTCATTGGCCATGGGCAAAAAGTTTATGATAATGTTTGCATGTAAACAGGATCGTGTCTGAAAGGCTACACTTCTTCTCCTTGTATTAATATTCACTAGTTTTGTCATATTTGTTACCAGTCCTTTTTTTGTCCTATCAGTTGGTTATGTTTCCCAAGTGCATTTGTATTGGCAGAAAAAAAATTATTCTGAACTCATCCTAAATCAAACTTCTCAAACCAAGACCATGTTTGTTCCAAAGTTTTAAGTTTTGGAAATGGTTTCAGCACCTAAAGAAACTAGTACATTTCAGTCATTCAGTTGTATTGATCGAAATTATTTCTATTTCGATTTCGACTAAAATATTTTCTTTATTTATTAATTATATGTTGATTAAAGTTTGACTATATTTTGGACTTCAAATAAAAAATATAATAAATTTTTTCAAAATTAGAAAAATAAAAAATTATAAAATAATTAATAACTAATCTTACCATAATATTAAATACTATTTTCATTAATTTTAATAGTTAATTAAAACATCTACATAATTTTTTCGTATTGAAGAAATTATTCAACTCCTCGAGTTATAGTATTTTTGCACTAAAGATCCATCATACAACTCGAAGAGTAAACATGAAGACCTCCTTCGAAAGACTTGACTAGCTCATGTTTCTTCATCTTCTAATAGGTACCCAATCTTTGTATAGAATTTGATCAATGAGTTGCAAATAATATTGTTAAAAAGTAAAACTTGGATTTTTCGTTGAATCATCATATCTCATAGCATCATCTACAGTACTATCTCAACAAGTGTACTCACCAACCTTCACAAATTGCCCTCACCGTTAAAATCAGGAATGACTTAATTATTAAAGCAATCTCCGCATTTTCATGACATGGGACAAAAAGTTTATGATAAGGTTTGCATGTAAACATGTATCGTGTGAAAGGATACACTTCTTCTATATGCTATTAAATTATTCACTAGTTTTTTCATATTTGTTACCAGTCCTTTTTTTGTCATATCAGTTGGTTATGTTTCCCAAGTGCATTTGTATTGGCAGAAAAAAAATTATTCTGAACTCATCCTAAATCAAACTTCTCAAACCAAGACCATGTTTGTTCCAAAGTTTTAAGTTTTGGAAATGGTTTCAGCACCTAATGAAACTAGTACATTTTAGTCATTCAGTTGTATTGATCGAATTATTTCTATTTC